>PVIR01004627.1:0-77725 GCA_004026965.1 Petromus typicus
CTGAGCTCAGCCTCAAACTCACATCACAATCCTCCTGCCTCTGCCTCCCGAGTGCTGGGATGACAGGCGTGAGCCACCACGCCTGGCACTGTGGTATGTGGTACTGGTTGCTGCTGGGTGTGGGTCTCCACACCCAGTATTGTTATTTGGTTACTGGGGAATCGAACCCGGGTCCTTGCGCTTGCGAGACAGGCGCCGGAACCACTGAGCTAACTCCCCGGCCCACAGAAGACAGTTTTGAATTATATTTTATTTTGCCTTTTGTGGGCGGTGAGAGCAGGGACTGGGATGACATGAGAAATGGTTCACAGAGGCAGTGATATGCTGGAAGCCTGCCTCCTGGGCTCTTCTTCTCCAGCGTGCATGTGCAACAACAGGTAATAATGGAATTCTATGTTTGAAAACTAGAAATGAAAAGTGGAAGCCAAATGAAATTGTTGATGACAAGTTGTTTTCCCTCTGCCCTGGGGCTGGTGAAGAGGCCATCTGGTTATTCAAATGAGGAAATTTAGGTTACATAGTGTTTTCTCTCTGGGTTTGTCAAACGTTCCACTGTGATGAAAATTCCAAAGCAGAAAGGGTGAAATGAAAAGAAAGGGCTGAGGGAGAGGCTGCTTTTGTTCTTCACATTCCTGTGGGTGCATCATACAGCATTTTGTAACTGTGTAGTAATTCTGCCTGGCCAAGATTCATTTGAAGAGGTGTGGATTTCAGATGAGAGGACTGAAACTCTAGGACTTTACATGGTGGACAATTGGTTGATCTTTCTTTCTTTCTTTCTTTCTTTCTTTCTTGCTTGCTTGCTTGCTTGCTTGCTTGCTTGCTTTCTTGCTTTCTTTCTTTCTTGCTTTCTTTCTTTAGTGAAAGGGTCTTGCTTTGTAGTTCAGACTGGCCCTGAGCTCAGCCTCAAACTTGCATCATAGCAATCCTCCTGGCTCTGCCTCCCGAGTGCTGGGATTACAGGCGTGAGCCACCACGCCCGGCATTGTGGTGTGTGGTACTAATTGGTGCTGGGTGTGAGTCTCCACGGCCAGTATTGTATGTGGTTACCGGGATCAAACCCCAGCTGTTGTGCTTGCAAGACAGGCGCTGGAACCACTGAGCTAAATCCCTGGCCCTGATCTTGTTTCTTAGAGTAACTTTTTCACCCACCACTAAGTGGCTAGCACAGTGGGCAGGAAACCATTGTTTTCTTCACTTGGTTAGTGGTTAGACTTCCTTGACACCTTCCTGTGCAGTTGGATCATGGAACAGCTACTGCTGTCAGTGTGAGCATCCTTCTCATTTTTCATCAATACTCATTTAATTCTTTGCACATCAAATGGTTTGAACTCTTCAAAGAGTGTTTGAGTTTGTAACAAAATATCTCTGAGGAGGTGGAGTAAAATTTTGTTTATGAAACATAAATCTCTTCTTATCCATTCACCTCTTTGTTTCCGCAGCTATTCTCTAGATCACATCCATTGAGTTTATAACAAATAAAGCTAAATGGCTTGAAATTTCTGTTTTTATAGGTCAAAAGCAGTTGGATATAGATAGTTTCACATGGTTCAATCTCTCGAGGTCCAAACAAATTCTCAGATTAAAAAAAAAGAATTCAGTGACTATGAACACTATTCTTTAACTATGAATAATATTCTCTGAGAAGAAAGATTTCAAAGTAAACAAACTAACCACTGTATTTATAACCAAACTTACTTGTAATCAATGACCTTATTTGTAACCCTGCTGGGACTGGGTTAAAGTTTACAGATGCATAGAAGAAGCAGGAATTCTATCTTGCAGGAAACTAGCATACGCTCTAGAGGGAGATGACAATTTAAGCTTCTTGGCAGAGTGTATTTCCAGTTCCTTAGGTCTTACATTTTTTTTTAAATTCTATTTTTTATTTTCATTTTCTGATTCCAGATATTTGCTGTAAATTTCTTTAAATTTGTCTTAGGTTCTTTGCCATGGAAAATAGGAAATACATACATTTTGGGTAAAATAAAAACTTTCCAATAATTTGAGGAAGGGTGTCCATTTGGGAATTTCCACAGCTCAAGCACATTCATCTTAATTTTATGTTTTTGTTTGACACAAAGGAACTGTATTTCTTGAATATTTTTCTCTAGAAATGAACACAAAGAGCTCATGAATAGCATGCAAATGAATAGAAGTATAGTGTTTTATTCTTTACTTTCTTGGTTTATGCATGTGTAATAGTCATAGCGAGCCTTTGTTCAACACAAACAGCTATATTACAGATACTTTAAATGCACTATCATATCTCATTATCTGTGAGTTCTAGTCTAAACAAATAAGGGAACTGAGGCAGAGAGATAAAGTTTTTCTTCTGTGGGCCACCGTTACTAATAATGCTAAGACTGAAGTTTAGACTGTTTTAGAGTTTGCTTTATTCATTACTATACCCCCGTGCTTTCGTATGGACTGCAGTTGGTTCAGGCATCCCTGACATCTATCATTTTTATTGAATGTTTTTGTCATCAGTTCTTATTTTTAAGATGACATTAGACCAGTGTGCTTTGAAGAATTGATGACAGGTATTTGTACTGTTAATTGTTTGAAGAGCAAGGCATCTTATGAATTTTCTCAGTTGGAGGATCAAGGAAGACCACATTTTGTTTGCGTAGATGCATTTTGTTTGTTTGTTTGTTTGTGTGTCTTGTTTGTAAGGACACTCACCTGTGTCCTTACATCTGGTAAGTAGATATTTGAAGACAGAAATAATTTTCATCTCTCTCTCTTTTTGTTTGGTAACCAGAATTAACTTATGACCTTGCTCTTGCCAGTTAGGCGCTTTGCTGCTGAGCTAAATCCCTGGCCCTTTTCATCTCTTTTTAAATGCTCATAAAATTGTTTTAAGCATTATTTCACGTTTAGCAGTTTAAGTCTACTTTTAAACAGTGCTTACACATTATAAATAGTAATTGGTATCTTTAAATTTTCTTCCTTCTATGCAGAAATAAACATTAATATTCTTAAAGATTTTTCTATGCTGCATTTTTTAGGATCCTATATATTATTTTTTAATTTAAGAACTTATTGAGTGGCTGCTATGTGTCAGATAATACTTTTGGCATAACAATGAATAAAACTAACAAGAATTTTGACCTTCTGCACTTAATGTTATCCACAGAAGGCGAGGGCAGGAAAATGCGTACTTAGTAGCAGTTGCTTTGATAATGTTGAGGGACCTGAGGAGAAATGCATGGTGCTCTTCATTCAGGAGTCCAACATACACTCTACTCAGAGCTCTCTGCAAACAGCAAAATGGGGGCATGGATGAAGTTGATGCTGAACTTTCCTTGTGTTACTTATCCTCTGAGGTGTGCCATAGTAAATATTTACAGAAATCAAGTCACCTACAGGATGCTAGTCTTGTTTCCTGTACACAGACATTTAACTAGCCATATTTTGCTTGTGCCAGATAAAGATTTAAACTCTTGCACCCTGAACTCCACATTGGGGATCTATCTGAATCAGAGAGTTAAAGACAACATAGAGAAAAAATAAGGAAAAACAGCTCAAGATGGAAGTTGAGTGTGAGTTTCACTGTTCTCCCAAGCAGTGACTGAGGCTTGTGTGTTGAAGCTCAGCTCTATTGAAACTTGCTTCTGTATAGGTATGAGCGACTGTCCAAGCTAATTTAGGACCATAGTTTCAAGGCCAGTTTTGTAAATTTGTAAAAATTAAATTTGGCCAGTTCATTCATTTCAGTATTGAAGCATTTTTATTTGTAAAAATCTTGCTACAACTGAGAGGTGGTTAATAGAGTTGATTTTTGGAGTCTAACTGGTCTGGATTCAAATCCCACCTCCATTTTAGTGCCCCCATGACATTGTTCACTGTGATTCATTTTAAGTTCTTAATAATAGCATGTACTTCCTAAGACTACAATGAACATTAAATTAGATAGTGTCTGTGAAATGCTTAGAAAAATACCTGGCCACAGAAAGCAGTAAATAAAATGTATGAATGTAGCTAGTATGCTGAGAAAATCTTAGGCCTTCCTTTAACTTGATGTTAAATTGGTGAAGGGTTAGCTTCCAAAGTGAATAGTCCACATAGCTTGACAGATCCAGTGGACATTAGTCCTAAATGCCAAAAAGCAAACTCTGTCTCAGAGCAAAAGCACGTGCTGAGCATTGTCATGTATGGAGCGTTGAATTTTCTTTTTATTTCTTCCTCATACTGTCACCTTTTCCTTTTCTTCCTTCTCCTCCTACTCCTCCAACAGAGTCTCACTATGTTGCTCAGCCTTTCCCCAAAATCTTGGGTTCAAGCAATCTTCCTTCTTCAACTTCCTGAATAACTGGGACTATAGGTGTATGTCACTATACCTAGCGTCCTAATTTTTTTCTTCACTGATTAAAAGCCAATCTTAGTAAACGCTGTAGCTGAGAAGCATCATGCACATATTCAGAGTGTGTTCACAAGCCAAGTCACTGTGTGATTGCCATCAAATGTGTCAGGAAGATATCATATTCAAGTCTGTGCACCTATGGAATACATGTCAGAGAGGCTAGAATCTTTCTGCTAAATTGATGATTGCATTATTAAATAAGTGAATAGTGAGGATGAAAAAAAATCATATTTCCAATTGGAGCCAGATGATGCTGAGATTTAACCTGATAGTCAACGAATGACAAAGGTTTCAAAATGAACTCTGGAGAGTAGGCCATGCCAGGCAGACGATGTATCATGGGATACTCATACGATTAGAAACACAGAAAGTATGTTGGGTTATAGCTCAGTGGGAGAGGTCTTGTGAGGTCCTGTTTGATTCCTAGCAAGTTTGATTCAGAGGGACAGAGAGGAGAGGAAAGGGAAGAGAGAAAGGGAAAGAAAGAGGAGAGAGACAGAGAGAGAGAGAGTGAGAGAGAGAGGGAGGGAGGGAAGGGGGGAAAGAGGAAAAGAGAGGGAGGGGACAGAGAGAACATGAATGGGAATGAATCAGCATGTGGGTAATGATATCTATTTGAAATACAGGTCTATTCAAAGTACCGGAGTTGGGAAAGAAGAATTTCCAGATAGTTTTATGTAAAACATAAAACATACTCTGTGGTGACTAGACATGGAAAAAGATCATTATGATTCTTTTTAGGTAAGAGAAAAGGATAGATGGAGCATAGCCACATAGGTAGAGGGAGAAATGGTGGGATTAGAATAGAAAATGGAAAAAAGTTCCTTAGCCAAGAATTCATAATTTCTACTGTGTTGTACCCTTGGCTCAGAATAAAATTATTATGTAGGAAAAGGGACCTAGTCTAAAATCAGAGGGAACAAATAAAAATCAAAGGAGGGGAGAGGTGTTGCCCTTGCCTGTGTGAATGAAAATTTCTTATGTTAAAGACCTATAAGAATATGGGAAGGAAGAATTCAGTTGACTCTAGTGATTTGGTCTTAGGAATATGTGGCTTATACCAAGTAAACAGCAACTTGTTATTTTGATAGACTTTGAGCATTGCATCCAATTGCCTTTGAAAATCACTTTTATTTTTTTCTTATGATGATATGAATAATCTGTATTTTTACAAAAATAATGAGAAATCAAACATCTCTGGCCCAGTATCACCACTTTTTACATATTTTCTTTTTCTAGTTTTTATTTACATGCATAAAATTTGATTCAGATGCCGTTAGAGTTTTATACACTACTTATTTAACTTAATTTTATAACCTGAGCATTTTTTCCTATAATGAGATGGGCCAATATATTTATTTTCTAACAGCTCTTTCTATCAGAAAATCTCTAGTAATCTAATTACTAAAGAATTTTTCTATAGTCTGAATGTTTGTACTTTCCCCTATTCTTATGTTTAAATTCTAACCCTCAAGTAGATGGCATTAAGATGGAGGAGTCTTTGGGATGTGACTAGATCATAAGGGGGAGAATTAGTGCCTTTATAGAAGAAACCCAAGAGAAATTCCCATCTTGTTTACCTTGTGCAGACATAGCAAGAAGATACCATCTGTGAGTCAGAAAGTGGGTTTTTACCAGATACCAAAGCTACTGGCATCTTGATGTATTTTCCAGCTTTCAGATATATAAGAAAATATATTTCTGCAGATTAGTCTATAAACAATAAACAGCTTAAACGAAGACACAAAATTGATATGAAAAAGTGGGAGTGCTATTATAAGAACTAAACATGTGAAAGTGGCTTTGGAAGTAGTTAATGAATAGAAGTTAGAAAAGTTTTGAGGGCTGGGGATTTAGCTCAGTGGATCTGGCACCTGTCTTGCAAGTGCAAGGACCCGGGTTTGATCCCCAATAACCACATAAGAATCCTGGGCATGGAGACTCACCCCAGCAGCAATCAGTACCACATACCACAGTGCCAGGCATGGTGGCTCAGGCCTGTAATTCCAGCACTCGGGAGGCAGAGACAGGAGGATTGCTGTGATGTGAGTTTGAGGCTGAGCTCAGGGCCAACCTGAACTACAAAGTGAGACCCTGTCTCAAAAAAAAAAAGTTTTGAGATGCATGCCAGAAAAAAAAAAAACTACATTGCTATAAATGAATTGTAAAACGTGATTTTGATGAGGACTCCAAAGGAGAGAAATAAAGCTATAGAGAAAGTGACAGCCTTGCTAAAGGTCATGTAGGTGGTTATACACAAAATATTGGTAGAAGTATGGATAGTAAAAGCCATGATAATGAAGTCTCAGACAGAAATGAGAAACAAGTTATTGGACAATAGAAGAAAGGCCATCCTTATTATAAAGCACCAGAGAATTTGGGTGCATTATGTTTTTATCCTACTGTTTTGTGGAAGAAAGAATCTATAAGAAATAAAATAAGACACTGTTGAAGTAATCCTAAGCAAAGTGTTGAAGGGTTGCCCAGTGCCTTTTGACTGTTCATAGTAAAATATAGAAAAAGGGAGGTGATTTCAAGATGGAATTGTTAGTCCAAAGCAGAACTTAAACATTTGGAAAATTTTCAGCCTGGAAAAAATGAGAAAAACTGACTTGGGGAGATAATAAGAGTGTGGTCAGGTAACTCTTTGATAAGGAGATAAATATGGACTGTCTCAGCAGAAGCCAGGTGCTATTGATCAAGACAATGGTGATACTAAGTAGTACTTTGCTAGAGCAGCTCAAAAGGAGTGAGACAGGTTTTAGAGAAGTTTTTATCCTTTCAATAGTGGTGGTGTGGTGTTTGAGATTTTCAAGGTGCACAGTTATAAAAAGAAAATCTTATATTTTTGCAAATGCAAGGGAGTTGTACCTTGGTATTGAAGTTTGTATCTCTTGGTAGTTTTTCTTTGAGATGTCTGACTAAATTTCTGTTTTGTAATTCAAGTGATATGGAACTTTTTGATTGCGAGGGAAATATTGGCGACTATGTTACATATTTTGAAAAAAAGAATAATTTGAAAAATTCTTGAGATTTGGGTGAAAAACCATAACTTCAACTAAGAGAAGGTCTGGGTCATAATTGAAAAGGAAAAAATTAACAATTGACATCAATGGTAAATTATTCTATGTTAGAACTTGTGTTAATTAAAGTTATGTTAAGCCTTGAAGCCTGATTGAAACACTAGAATGATTTGGAATCTAGAGTGATTTTTTTCTTAAATATTTATGCCTTAGTCATAGAGTTGGTGCACATTCATAGTCATGCTTTCTGATACTGTATTCCTTTCCATGATTTGTAGACAGCTTTGTAAAGTGACTCATAGCTCTTCTGAGGGAAGAAAATAGTTTCATGATTCAGAATCAGTCAGAATGGAGGCAAAACACTTGTAGATTCCAAAGATTTTTTTTTTTACAAATCTGTTTTCACTTATCATTTATATGAATTTTGGTGTCACTGCCTAATATAATACATAGTCTCAGGAACTGGAACTTGACACTTTTTTTCCCATTTTTATTTTTTATTAGTATACATGTGCAATACCTAATGAGCACATTTTTATGAAGAGTTGATACATAACCAAATGCAATTATTTTTTTCTCTTCTTTTCCTTCTTCCTTCCTTCCTTCTCTCCGTGTACCTAGTTGAAGTATTTTGAATTAGCTGGTCTGCTATAACAAGTATTAGAAATTTTTAAAAAATGATAGCAAGTTTGTTACTGTTACCGTAAATAACCATAATATTGTCAGGGAATGGTGCTTACAATTTTAAGTCTATATATATAGAAGAAAAAATACACAAGCTTCTTGAAATACCAAGAAAGTCATTGAATATTCCAAGAGATATGAAGGTGATGTGTCTGTGGCATTGATCACTGTATCAGTGTTAGGTTAATTCCCTTCAACTCGAAAGCTGCAAAGTATCTCCTTTCTAAGAGTTTCAGGAATTTCTTGTGAAATCTGCGATCTGGGTTATGCAGTTATTTATGATGGGAAATGAGGAATTTCTTATTTACTTTTCACTTACTATGTCCTATAAATCGCCAAGTCATGGCTGTCATATCTTCCCAAAGTTTTAATAATTTGTGCATCCTTTCCATCCTTACTGCCTTTGCATAGGTCCAGCTACCATCATCCTTCCCCTCAATTACTGAAAAGATCCTTCTTCCAATTTTAATAAGAAAAGGAAAGATCTTTCTAAATTACAAATCTTACTGAAACTATGCTTAAAATCCAATAACATATGTCTGTAATTCATAGGATTAAAAAACATATTTTTATAGTAAATACTGAAGACAGATAATTTGTGCTGTAGAATATTCAGAGATCTCTGTCTTTCTAAAGGGGCTGTCCCTTTTTAGCACATGACTGGAGCAAATAATGACCTTTCTGGACCTTGGTTTCCTCTGGTACAATAAGAGGAAATTGAACCAGAAGATTTCCAACTCTTAACAACTTTGTGATTCTGAATCATTGTTTGAAAATGTAGTGTGGATGCTTTTAAAAATGAAAATTATGTTGATACCAACCCTCATATTAGGTTTTAAATACTGCAGAGAGTAATGTCAAACATTAGTTCTTTCATATATGTTGATTTCTGACTCAAGTCAGAGATTAAGTCATGACTTAACTGAAGGGGTCCATTACGAAAAGGCTGGCAAACCCTTCAGAATTAATATGCACTGTGAGCTGTGATCCTAGACATGTGGGGGCTGATTTTATTCATCAGTTCCATGTCTCGTCTCTCTGTTCATCCCCACTCTTGCGTGCCAGGCTCTTCTCATACTGAGATCTTTTCAGCTACTGCAAGAATACTACCTGTTATCTGCTTCCAGGTAAACCATGATTTTTGTTTTTTTAACTTCATTGCTTTGTACCCTAGCTCATGTTTGGCTCTTGTACATACTTTTTAAAACATGGCTTTGCTTTCCCTGTTCTACCTCCCTTCCATTCTTCCCTCCCTGCCTCCCTCCCTCCCTCCCTTCCACTCTCCCTCTCTCCCTCCTTCTCTCTCTCTTATTTTAGGTTACATGCTCCCCTTCTTCTTTTTGTCCTCACGACACCCTCTGTAGATATATTTAATAATGATAATATGGTCATTGAACTGGATTGTAATTATTTACTTTTCATTCTGTCTCTTCAGCATCTAAATTCCCTGAGAACTAGTGGCATACTCTTTTCATCTTTAAGTCTGCAAGCTGAGCACAGAGCCCAGTATATATATATGTGTGTGTGTGTGTGTGTGTGTGTGTGTGTGTGTGTGTGTGTACATATACACACACACACACACACACACACACACACACACACACACATATATATGAGTGTTCTGGTTGAGACCCAACATGTTCCGGCAATGGCTCATTGTGTTGAAGACTTGATTGCTAGCTGATGGGCTTTGGGAAGTGAGTATGTCATGAAGGCTGTACTTTCATCAAGTGGATTGATTCCTTGATGAGTTCATTAGCTGAATGGCCTTATTAGGAGGTAGGCCTAATTGGGTCATTGGGGAATGGCTTTCAAAGGTATGTTTTATTCTGGGTCCCTCCCTCAGCTCTCTGTCTCTGCTTCCTGGATACTCCGAAGTAAGCAGGTTTCCTTCCCACTCTTCCTTTATGTTTCTACCTCATCCTGGGCTTAAAAGCAGAGAAGCCAATTGGTGATGGCCTGAGGCCCTTGAAATCTGAATTAAAATAAAATCTTTCTCTGTGTTGATCTCAGGTATTTGATCATAGCAACAAAAAACTAGATAACACAAATGGATATTGAATAAAAAATAATTCATATTTAAATGAAGGAGTATATTTTATAAAGAAAATATTAAATAGATGTTGTTTAGGGGATTTAGCTCTAGTGGTGCTCTGACTGCCTGGCAAGTGTCAGGCCTTGAGTTCAGTCTCCAATGCTAGTTAAAAAAAAAAAAAGAAAGAAAAGAAAACAAAGGGCTGAGAATTTATCTGGGTGCTTCTGGCATCTGCCTAGCAACTGCAAGGACCTAAGTTCGATCCCTGTACTACATATCATGATGCCAGGTGTGGTGACTCATGCCTGTAATCCCAGCATTTGGGAGGCAGAGACAGGAGAACTGCCATGAGTTTGAGGCTGGCTTGGGCTACATAGTGAGCTCAGTGCCAGCCTGCCCTACAAAGCCAGACCCTGTCTCAAAAAAAACCCCAAAACTAAAAAACAAAACCAAAATAGATTTTCCTTATAGGAATCATAAAGATACTCTCCTTATAGCTAACTTTGTCAGTGCTTTCTTTTTTTTTTGCAACACACACACAGAAGTTGAGTATTCTTATCTTGAAAATTTAGCATCCAAAATCTGAAACTTTCTGAATGCCAATATGATGACAGAAGTGGAAAATTTCACCCCTGAATTTCTTTTTGTGGATGTAGTCAAAATGCAGATACTCTAAAAATACTGCGTAAAATTTCCTTCAGGCCACATGTGTAAGATGGCCGTGAAATATAAATGAATTTTGTGTTTAGGCTTGTCTGCTTGTCTCTGAGATACTTTATTATGTATATAAAAATATTTTAAAACCCTGAAAATCCAAACACATCTGACTCCAAGCATCAAGAGATGTGAAACCTATGCATACTTTTTAATGTGTGGCCAACTTATATATGATTGTATTTGGATCTTTTAAAATTTTCTGAGAAATATATAACTTGTGAAATATGTATTGCTTTCCAAACTAATGTTAATACTTGGTTCTGGTAACAAAATCTTGTCTTGATTTTGTCATCTTTCTTCTTTTGTGCTGGAGAGAGCAGGTAGCTGTTTAAATGAGAATTTAAAATAGAGCTGTATGGGCCAGAAATTTAGCTCAGTGGTTCTGGTGGCTGCCTGGAAAGTGCAAGATTCTGGGTTCAATCCCCAGTAATCACATACCACAATGCCAGGTTTGGGCTTCATGCCTACCAGCAATCAGTGCCACATACACAGTGCTGGGCATGGCAGTTCACGCCTGTGATCTCAGCACTTGGGAGGCAGGATTGCTGAATTCGAGGCTGAGTTCAGATCCAGCCTGAACTGCAAAATGAGACTGTCTCAAAAAAACTTTTTTTTTTTTTAAAGGGGGGCTCTTTGAAGTATATGTTCCTTTTTTTACTGCCAGGTTATAAAGTGATCATGACTGCAGAACTAGAACTATCTCTTCCTGTCTAAGAAAGAAAGAGAATTTACCACAGGTTATCCTATCAGATACAGAAAAAATGATGACAGATTTGGTTCTGAGATATATTGTAGTGGTCTGAATACTTCTACCACTCTTCACAGACAATCTACTTTTTTTCTTTAAATTCAAAGACTTCAAAGCTTAAAACACCACCAGTGTAAACCATTATAATCTGTAATTAATTCACGTTTTCAGTTGTTTTTGATTACTGGATATGTCTTCTCGTTCTGCATATCATCACAAATGGAAATTTTGACCTGTAAAAAATAGGATCTGGGATAGTAGGAGAAATGTAACTGTATGTTAGAGATGGAGCTCGGTGAAAAGGTTTGATGTAGGGGAGATAGACTTTTATTTATTGTTAGACCTAACTAATTCAGGGCTGTTTTAAATTTGGATCTGGGAATACATTCTAAGGCACACTCTTATCAGAGTTTTCATGACATCCATTTTATTTTCTGAGAGTTCCTGGCCACCCTGAACTAACCAGGGAAGATGTGTGGGAACCTAGAAGAAGACCATCTGTGCTGTGGGGCTTATGTAACATTCCAGAATTTATTCATTCAGCCAACACCCATTGACATCTGCTAGGGACTTAGAAATTAAACTAGCCTTGCAAAAATGAGCTCGACACATCAACTGCCAAGTCGAGTTGCCTGTTTGGAGAGTGAGGAAGAGGAGGTGAAGAGACCATTAAGATGGCAGGCAGAGAGAGGGAGAGCCCGGAAACCCCAGTGAGGAAACCATAAGCCAGCCAAAGAGAGTCATAATGCTTCCAGGGGAGGTGAGTACCGAGGTGACCGTCAAGTAGTTTGAGAGAGCAGTAGACAGAGAGAGGGAAGCCACTCTCAAACTTTACATGTTCTAGCATTCTTTCTTCTGGGACACTAAAGCGTGTCACTGCCAACAGATTTATTCACTTTAAGCTGCTCTGAACATGAGGTTTGACTGATTCTTTCTACAAATAGCTCTCGGCAAATCTCCAGCAAATGCTTCCTTATATCTAACTTCTGTCGACCCACTCTGGGGAATTTACACTGTCTCCCGGGGTTCTGACCCTTGTGGAAACCATGAGCAGGGAGGGTGTTGATGAGGAAGTTGAAAGGTTTGTGGATGCGTCTCGTGTCGTCTAGGGAGTAAGAACACTCCTCGCTGGTATGGAAGGACTCACTGGTAAGGTGGCACGATGCAGTCTCTTTCCACTGTTTCTCTTTTGTCTCTTTTCCGAGATACAAGTCTACAAGGAAGTCACATTAGCCAGTACATGGAGGATCTTATCAGACACAGCGTGCCTTTTGAGGTAAATGTCAAACTATAGAGGGCAATGCGTTTCATAATTATGGAAACTATTTAGAGTATTTTGCATTTACAGCTTTTGCTATAAGATCTTAAGAGGTAATGGATAGTATTGGTGAGATTTGGAGGCATTTAGTTTTGTTTTACTGGAAATTTTTGCAATGAGACTGGATCCTGCCAGTCAGAATTTAAAACTGTCTCATTAAACAGCTGTCCCAGTCACTTGTATGCCTATCTTGAGTTCTGTGCTCCATTGCCATCTATCCCACTAACAAACTGCAACTGCTTGTTTGTCTATCATGGATATGATCTCTCTCTGGGTATTTAAAAAGAGAAGTGTTTTTTCCTTGACTAAAGTAAAATCCCGTGCGGTGAGGTCTTGAAGACGTGCCACATAGAATTTATGTGTAAACTTCCCACATGAGCTTTCTATTGCAACCAAGCAACTGACACATTAGACACCCCTTTGCTGTCAGTCAGCTTACATTCTCTGAGAACTTAGGTCAGTGCCTAAAATAGCTCTGCTAATTGTGAGGGGCACATGTGGAATGAAATTCCAGTTAGCAGTCTGGGAGCTGGGTGACGGAGCATTTGACACTTTTACTATAGCTATAGTTCGTAACAAGCCTCACAGCAGTTAGGCCCAAAGCTCTTAAGTGTTGAGGTATGGGAAGAGAATTCTGTGTTGCATTTTAGATTCTGTTTATAAAGCTGGCTATCCATGACAGCTGGTTACAAACCAAATCTACTTGAGTTACAAGCCCAGGGCTGCACTGCTCTGTTTTCATCCTGTCGGGTGGCGGTGGAGTAACCGACAGAAGCGAATGGCTCAGCCAAGGTCCGTGCAGTTGCAGCAGCCTCTTTAGGACACACCGTCCTTCGGAGCTCTCCTTGTTGTGCAGTTCAGGTAGGCTGCTGTTCGTGTGGAATTCTTTGTAGACGGGAGGAGATCATCCAACTGTTCAGTTGCAGAACTGGGCTCGAGAGCCTCCGTGTCTGTCCTGCATACACCATGCCTGTACTGATGGATACCAGGTCTCGTGCCCTGCCTAGACAACGTGCCAAGTGGAAGTCTTCATGTTGTTGCTACCAAATGTCTTCAGATTCTAGGATGTTATGGAGACCGAGGAAGTTCATGCACAGTGTTAGTTATCATGCATGGGATAAAATACCTCTTTAGAGTTTATCTTCCTCTGCTCTGTTTTATTTTCCTTATTCTAGTTCCAAAAGAAGGGATTTTATATTTGTAGGAAACAGTGTAAGAAAATGTAAAACCTCTTAAATTCTAGAATATCTAGTTTTCTTATATTTTTAAGCTGCTCAATGTGTTTTGAGTTTTATTTTCAGACTAAAATGAAAATCAGCACTATTATTTTCTAGTAGTGATAGTATTTTCTAAGTAACCTCACTTAAATTGCTGTTTGTGCCCTTGTCAGGGTAAATAATATAAAATGCTAAAGATTTATTTTTCTTCTCACTTCTATGTTGATATACGTTGTAAATTATCAGATTTAGTTCTGGCTTCTGACTATCCGGCATGTAAAAAGAAGTACATAAATGCTGTAAATGATACTTTGGAACTTCCTCTTGAATGCATTTTTAAATTGAGCATTCATTTAAATTATAAGTGTATCTCATTATATAACAGAAATATTCCTGAGAAATGTGTACACAATTTTATGATGGAAGAGATTCAGCACATACTGTACTTGGGGAACTGATCACTTTTATGGAATCTGTGTATAAAATTAATAGAAAATCATATCTTAATTCATGCTGTGAACATACATTTTTGCAAATTAGTTTTGTCAACTGAGATTCATTGATGTTGTATTATTTTAGATAAATTTCTCAGAAACAAAAATTGCTTTTTCATTATGGAAGAATGTACATGTACTTGTGTGTACTCACACATCAAGCTTTTTGGAAATCCATAGAAGGAAGACTCTGTGATGGGATTTAAGGATGGCTTATTAGATTTATTGGCATTAAATTTCACCTTTGATTGGAAACATTTTTCTGGAGACAAAATATCTAAGACTTAAGGGATTAAAAATGTTGGATTTGGATATGGTGGTACATATCTGTAATCACAGCACTTGGAAGGCTAAGTCATGATTGTGTGTTCAAGGCTAGCCTGGGCTACCTAGCAAGTAGTAGGCCAGCCTGAACTACAGAGTGAAACCTTGTTTGTTTGTTTTTTTTAAAAAATTATCTTTATTGGTACATTATGAATACATATCATAATTATATTCAACATTAAGAATTTGTACTAGAATATGACATGACTTGATTCTCATTTTTTCCCATTTCCCCCCACCCTGCATCCCCCGATCCCCCATATGCACAGTCTTTGGTGAAACCTTGTTTTATGAAAAAAAATTGTTACTCTTGTTGCTACATATTTCCAACACATACTGTTTACATTTATCATAGGGTTGATACATGTAGATAACATGTTTTAAGGAAAAATACAAAACAAGCCAAACAAAAAGTTGAAAAATGTAATAGTGTTTATATATCAAGTTGGTAAACTTGAAAAACTGCAATATTATTGTACTTATATTATACTATTGGTGTCTCGAGAATTATTAGCTTGAATAATATGAAATTGACAATATTTAGCAATTTGGAGCCTTTAGAAGTGATACTTGTGTATGGGTCAGCCTAATTGTTCCCATCCTACATTCATTTGTTACTAAATGGGAAAAAAGAGTTGCTTCCTGTGACTAGATCCCACACGTATGTTCTAGCCTTTTTTCAGTCCTTAGCTTTTCTGTTTTATCTTTTAAAAAGAACTAATGTACCAATAAAGATTTCAATTAAGAAAAACAAACTGTATTTTTGCCAAGTGTTGCCAACAGTGTTTATCAGACCTGGTGCCTGTCAGCTTGCATCTTGAAAGGTGGACTTGACATTTAGCAGCCTTTGGGATATCTTTAGGAATGTTCTCTGCTTGCCCTGACCAAATAGATGTGACAGTTTAAGGGTTTCTTTTTGTATGCTCAGTGCTCTTCTTTTTTGAACTTTCCTATGATGAAATCTGAGACCATTTATTTGAAAACTTACTTCAGTTTTATATAGATATTTAGTGCCATGAGTCTACAAAGTACTGCTTTTAGTAGCAACATGGGAATTTGTATATTTTCACTCATTTAACTTTTCACTTTTTGTTTGACTTGCATGTCATTAGGAAGCCAGGTGCAGCACCACTGAGCTCAAACCCCAGCTGTATGTTTTTTTGTTCCAAGGATCCAATCCAGGACTTTGTGCATGCAAGGCAGTTGCTAATCACTTGAAAGCATGTTATTATTTATCTTTTTCAGTATTTGGAGATTTTCCAAAGAACTAACTTTCATTTCTGTTATTCTAATTCAATTCATTTACTCTCAGAGAACATATTTCTTATGACTTGAATCTTTTAAATTTTATTGACTTATTTTATTTTTATAATCCATTTTGAAAAATGTTCTGTGGACACTTGAAAAGAAGGTGTATTTTGCTAGTAGTTGGGACCACTATATACTCTCTTAATTGACCTAATTATATCAAGTTGATGGCTGATGTTGTTCAAATATTCTTTTTACCTGTATCCCTACTGATTTTGTCTTATCTCTTGGGAGAAGCATATTAAATTTTGTTTTTTTTGTGGAACCAGGGATCCAACTCAGGACCTTGCTCTTGCCAAGCAGGCACCACTGAACTACTTCCCCAGCCAAAATTTCCTATAATTATGAATCTGTCAGTTTTTCCTTGAAGTTCTATTAGTTTTTTGCTCTCTCTCTGTGTATATATATATATATATATATATATACACACACATATATATACACACACACACACACACATACACACACACACATATATATATATATATATATATTTACATATATATGTAAAATTTCCCATCAGGTGATTAGCATTTAGGATTATTATGTATCCTTGATACATTTATTTCTTTATCATAATAAGGTGAACCTTTCTGTCCCAGGCACTATTTCTAGCTTTGAAATTTACTTTTTTTAATATTGGGCTGGGGACTTAGCTCAGTGCCTGCCTCACACAAGATGCTAAGTTTGATACCTAGTACCACACACACAAAGAAGATTGATATTAATTTACCCATTCCGGTTTTTGTTTTTTGGTGTGTGTGTGTGTGTTTGCTCTTAGAAATCAAACCCAGAGGCATTCTACCACTGAGCTACATCCCAGTCTCTTATTTTTGAGAGAGTCTCACCAAATTGCCCATGTAGGGCTTAAAATACATCTTGCCTCCACCTCCTTTAGTGCTGGGATTACAGGTGTGCACTACCATATCTGGCTTTTTTTCTTTCTCCCACCAGTGCTGAGAATCAAACCCAGGCCTTGCAGACTGAGCAAGCGCCCTACTGCTGACCACACCCCACCTCTCTCTGGGAACCTTAATAACTCTGTCTGTGGGTCCTGTTCCCTTTCTCTTCCTCTGCTTGCTTGTGTATTGGCTTTCACTGAGGAGCCCTCCTGTGCCTTGGTGCAGCTTTTCCTCCGATGCTCATTTCTGGCTGTGTGTTCCTGTTTGATGCGTGGGTGTCTGAAACCCTCAGTAGAGGGTGAGGGGTGAGCAGGGAGTTCCCAGTGGCTCAGGGTCTGGCACCCCAGCTCTGCCCAGGTGCCCATAGACCACAACCCTGGCTCCTTCTTGTCTAGGTCTCTGTCTTCAGAGGATCCCACCTGCCATTCCTTTTGTACAGAAACTCTGTTGCCTCTTGTTTTTCCAGGTTGCCCTTGTTCTGTAGGCACATTATGCATGAATTGATGAGTTAATCCAACCTATGATTGTGTTGTGATAAAAATCTAAACAGCCTAAAAGCGTTTCAGCTTTTTTAATTTTTTTTTTTTACTGTGAAATAGGTATATTTTATGCACATATCATGGCCACACTCAACACTGACAATTGGTACCAGTATATGACATCATATGACTTCATTCTCATTTTTCCCACTCCCCTACCTACCCTACAATCCCCATCCCCTATATACATAAGCTTTGTTTCCATTTTTTAATCACAATTTTTTCTTTCCCTTCATTATTTACCCCTACCCCATTTCCCTTTGGATAGTTTATATTGTACAATATCTAAAATACATTTTAGAACTCATTTACATTTTTAGTTTCTCATATCAGAGAAAGATATGGTATTTACACATGTATGACCTATTTATCAGCCTTTTCATATTAATGTTATGTGTTTATGGTACTGGAGGTATAGGCAAATACTATACTACTAAGCCAGACTCTCAGCCCTGTGTTGTTTTTATTTTAGTTATTTTTGTTTTATTTAGTTTTTGAGACAGTCTCACTGTGTAGTTCAGACTGGCCTTGAAGGCATAGTATAGCCCAGTGAACTCACAGTGATCCTCCTGCCTCAGCCTTCCACATGCTGGGGTTACAAGTAGGCGCCACCACAGCTGGCTCCATATTAACATTTTAAAGTATGCAGTGTATTAGTTTTTAATATATTCACAATGTGCAGTCACCACCACTGTCTTAGTTCATCTCTATGGACTTGATGTTTTTTGACATTTCATATAAATGAGATCATGGGTCAGTGGCCTTCTGCGCCTAGCTTCTGTCACTGAGCACCTTGTGCCCAGGTTTATCCCGCTGAGCAGGAGTTAGGCCTTGAGCATGTGCCACTGTACGCCTCTGGATCCACCTTGACCTGACTGCTGCAATGCGAACTTGTGATCACTGAGTTGCTCTTAGGGAAACCTGGCCTGCTCGCTACTTAGTGCCTCCTGCTTCACAGATGCACAGGACCTTGAAGTGGTGTGTGGGCCTTTCTGGCCCGACCCTGCCCAGCTGGAGATGAAGCTGGTGCAGCCGTGTGGACTGTTTCTCATCCTGAGCACTGAGTCCTTCCTCCCTCTCCTGACTGCAATGGAAAATCACTGCTGTGCTGTCCTTTATTTTTCCAGTGCCAGGAATCGAAGTCAGGCCCTTGTGCTTGCCGGGCAGGCACAGCACCACTGAGGTACATCCCCGGCTCAGCCCATCATTCTTGCCAAATTCAGCTGCTTCAGCAGCTCTTGAAGTCCTCTTTCATGAGTGCCTTCATGAGGTGTGACCAGAAATACGGAGGATGCTGCTGTGCCACGTGCTAACAGAAAGGCGGCTGTAAAGGCAAACGATGTCCTCATTCACCAGATCTGTTGCCATGTGATTTCTGGCTCTTCCCCAAAGCAAAATGATCAGGAAAGGTAAATGTTTAAAATAGACTCAGAACACTGAGGTAGCCATGACAGTACCACTAATGACACTCACAAGAGAGGACTTCCGTACCTCTTTTATTGTGATACATTTAAAAAAATATTTAAACAATCATTGTGTTTTTAGGTCACATCTCATACCCTGAGTTCATCTGCTCATCAGCTGGTGAGTCCTTAGTCGCTTGCACTTTTTGGCTATCGTGAATGGTGCTACTAGAAGCATTCATAGCAAATGCCTAGGATGGCTGCTGTCCTCAGCACTTGTGGGGGTCACTGCAGTGCGTGTAGAATGGTTTATCTTCCCACCAGCAGTGTCTGAGGACCCCAGTTTCCCTGCATTCCTGTTGTGCCACCTTTCTATCACCATAGCAAAGTACCTGAAATAACCAACCTACCAGTAGGAAAGGTTACTTTGCCTTGTGGTCTCTGTTTGTGGCCCACAGCCCTCGGCTCATGGCTCTGGGCCTGTCTTGGCAGCCCATGGTACTGCCCACCCCAGGGTCTCTTTCAGGAGTTTCTGTCCAAGATAGTTACAGAAAAATAAACAGTACAGTTACCTATTTATCAATGTATTTATTTGAAGTATAAGTAAAACTGCTGATTGTTTTTAGATGGCCTTCTACAGTTCCATTTTTACAGTGTTAGGGTTTCTACAGCCATTCTTCTCCATTGGCAGATAGTTGTTATTTTAGCCTAAGTAACCTGCCTTATATATAATGCACAATATTCCTGTATTTAACATGGAGCATGAAATGATCACTGGCTAGTCAGAATGATTGTTGGCTAAAAATACACAGGCGTGGCCAGAGTCGGTGTCAGCCCTGATATGTAATACTCAGCATCCTGTGAGTTAGGTCCAGGAGTCTTTTTCCAGTCATTCTCATAAAGTCATAGAGCGACAGAGGGCAATCGAGTGCAAGACTGTAGGAAGGCATCTTCAACCTTACGTGAGCTCTCAGGGAGTAAGAATCAAAAGTAACAAATCAGTTCACTTATTTCCAAAAGATGATAACCTTTCTCTAACATATATCTCTCTCATTATTTAAGATATTTGATTTACTTTGTAATTAGAGTAGTTTCCGTGATTTTTTGCTCCATCCGTATCTGGGGCTTCCCTAGGGCTCCACTCTGCTTTCCAGGCTTTCTCTGTTATGTATTGCCTAGAGCAATGCCCTGTACACTGTTGGTTCCCGGTGACTACTTTGTGAGTGAATGGGCAGATATTTGCTTTGGCATACCATGGAGGATATGGCAAGAAATTGGAGTTATTGTTCAGCTCTCACAAGCTGGGTGTTACCCCAAAGAAGAGAAAAATCAGCAGATAACATATGGGTAGAGCATGCAGGGAAGGCACCCTCAGAAACCCAGAAATGAGCTATGTTGTTATTCTGTACTACAAGAATCCAGAGCAACAGAATGATTTCACCTTTCACCTACTGAGAATAAAGTGAGTGTTTAGAAGAATAGCAGTTCACAGCCCCTCGAGCTCTGGTCAGATTTATATATGCCTGTAATCCTTTTCATACAATGGAGTCTCAGCAGCTGTGGCCATAGGAATGAATTGGTTTCAGTCACCATGTAGGCCAGGGCATCTTCAGTGACATGGGGTAAGGAAGGAGGTCAGACTAGTATGGTGGTGCTGTTGATAAAGTGGGTCAAGATGTTTTAGAGGTGTTAAAATACCAGCTCCATAATAGTTTGGTGGTTAAATAGTTTTACACATCTTCTCTGCATTTTTTCTTTCTCTTGTCAAAACATTTTGGAAACTGTTAGGTAAGCCCAATTGAAGAAATTTCTAAAATTTGGTAATGTATGAATAACTGCTCATTTATTATTTATTATATTTGTCCATATATTAAAACAGCTTTAGAAAAACCCAAGATAGGGAAAACATTCCTCAGAAGTGAATGTTACGTAAAGGAAGCAAGGCTGAAGGAGATATTCTCTGATACAATGATCAGATGATTTGATTTAGACACTCTTATTAAGTAAAATAATATAGAAGAAAGAAATAGGGAAGTAATTACCATAAAGTTACAGATTTGATCATGTCTATGCAGAAGAGCATATGGAGAAGCGTCTTAGCTGCTGTCAGTGTTCATTTTCTTCAACATAGTGGTGTTTACACATTGGTTTACTTTGTACTTATTTGTTGCGATATAAACTTATGATTTGTAAAGCACTATCTGTGCAGGCCATATTTCACAGTACAAAAGTTTAAAACATGTGAGGAAAGTAAAAATTAGTGCAATAACAAAAATAAGGAATTTCAGTTTTAATATACTTTATACATTAGATATATCTAAGCAACTAGGAAAGTTGTTCCTTGCTTCAGATTGCTCGTTTGTTTTGTGTGGTGCTAGGGACCGAACCCGAGGCCTCAAGTGTGCTAGCCGAGCCTTCTACCACTGAGCTACCACCTCAGCCCTTCTTTTAATTTTCAATGACTACATTTTGACTTGATTTAACTTCAGTCTTCTGTTCACAGTTCTTTGTGTAGTATAATCTGTCCTATTTGGAAAGTGAATGTGGCAGATAATAAAAGCATAGTCCCTTTTGTTTAATGTAAAAGTCAGGTAATATTTTTTGACACAGAATTAATAATGTTAAGTATTATTAACATATGTAATGCTTCAGATATTGTTTGAGATTTATCATATTTTATATATTTAGCATAAAGTAAAAATTATATTCATATATGTCACATTTAGTTTTTTTAAGCAGTAATCACTTAAAAAGACAGATTAGACATAATATTCATGTTACCTGACTTTATTTCTGTAACTTTCACAAATGCAGTGGTAATTATACCAAATACTTATTATTAAAATAAAGCTTGTTCACTATGTCCATATATACCTGATTAAAAATTTAAAGCTTTTCAGTGAGAATTTGTGTTTGTGTGAATCACAATAATATATCTATATTTGGGTATTATCTGTAGAAATCTAATTGTAATTGATATTTTAAAAAACAGACTGAGATTTTAGTTTCTTCTTTTTAGTATTTTTGTGTTTTATTTATTTACAATAGGTCTTTCCTGTCCAGAAAAGGTAGAGGGGACTGGGGATTTAACTCAAGTGGTATTGCACCTATGTTGGAAGCACAAGGGCCCAAATTTGATCCCCAGTAGCAACCCTACCCCAAAAGAAAGCTACAAAGAGGAAGGAAAATTAGCTAACAAGCATTATTAACGTCATCTGTGGAAAAGCAGCACGGAAGATGACCAGATTATTCTAGGCAGTGCACTTATTGGAAGAAGATGAATGAGCTTGTGGATATGTAGGTGCCTGCTTACATTCCATGACATGTTCATTTGGAAGATAACTATGAAATATTTACTTGATAAGATTATTGATATTTATATAAAATGCACGTTGCAATGTCCCTGCAGGGTCTCCTTTTGCAAGGGTAGAGGGAAAATGTAATAATTATACTGAAACCAATTACTGTTTCCTACACTCATACCACTGTAACACTGAACACTTTCCCCTCCTGAATCTCCAGCTGAAAGGATCGCACATGGACCATCTGAGTTGAACAGGGACCAGTGGTTTAAACTGCACCTGTACACCATCCCTACCCAGGAGTGACGCAGGTGCCAGTGCTAGTTAGAAAGGTGAAGTGTGGGGATGCGGCAGGTTTCTCTGAGCTGTTCTGTACTTTAGTATTAATAGCCATACATGGGGGAGAATGTCAGTGAGGAAGGATCAGGGTTCTCAGCTTATCTTACAACCTTTTCTCATGTCATTGCCAGTTTTGTCTACTGTTTCTGTAGATGAACCTTATGCTGATTATGGCCAGCATCACGTGTAACATTCTCTTCCTCTGAGCTCCAGTACCCTTTTCTTATCTTAAGTAGGCATGTCCCTATATACAGTACTTCAAAATAGACATTTTAAGGAATAAGAATTGGGCACTGCAATTTTCTCTTGCAAGTAAAATTTGATCTATGGCATAGAACAGTACTGGGAGATATCTGTTCTGCTCAGTCATTCAGGAACTGAGGCTCCCTCTGCCCCTAGCAGTGCTGGGGAAAATACAGTAATGGCTATAAGTGCAAATTGCATATGTGATTTTATGTTTCTATAAGCTACATTTAAAAAGTAAACATAAAAAGGTAAAAATTTTTTTTTTTTTTGAGACAGGGGCTCGCTTTGTGGTTCAGGCTGGCCCTGAGCTCAGCCTCTAACTCACATCACAGCAATCCTCCTGCCTCTGCCTCCCGAGTGCTGGGATTACAGACGTGAGCCACCATGCCCTCCACTGTGGTATGCGGTACTGGTTGCTGCTGGGCGTGAGTCTCCACACCCAGTATTGTTATGTGGTTACCGGGATCGAACCCAGGTCCTTGCGCTTGCAAGACAGGCGCCGGAACCACTGAACTAACTCCCCAGCCCCGTAAAATGAATTTTGATTATGTGTCTTAACTCAAAATGTTGTCATGTCAACCTGCAATAAATATTGAATTATTAATACACTACTTTAAATTGTTCTATTATACAAGGTGTTTGAAATTCAGTGTATAATTTATGCCGAGGTATATCTTAGTTTAGACTAGCCGCATTTCAAGCACTACCAGGTTAGACAGAGTAGATCTATAGGCCCATTCTTTTTGGATCTTAGAATTCTCTGGATTTTCTGAATCCAGCCAGTTGATAAGGATGGTAGAGTACATACAGGATCACAAAGAGGCCCTAGGGGTTGGGTCTTGCACCAAAGTGTATCATTTCCATCCACATTCCATTGGCCGATTCTCAGTCATCTGACCCAACTACATAGAGTACCCAGCAAATGTATATTAGCTGCATTCTCAGGAGGAAAGGGATATAAGTTTGATTAGTATAGTCTATCATAGCAGATAAACAATTACAGTTAGTGAATTTTACAGTTCAAGAAACTATGCCCAAGATTAATGATTGGTTAATTAGTGGAGAATGTACATGGATTCCAGATCTTTATTCCCTAGAGTGATATTTCTTTCAACAGGCTGCCCTATCTCTTCTCCTAACTTTAATTTGTCAACCGGCTTCCCTTTTAATTCTGTCCATGTAGATGAAGTTCTTGCAGTAAATATGATGTCTTCAATGTTGTATCACATCAGCTCTCATTATTCTATTACTGCTGTTTTAGAAAAGGACAGGCAGCCCAGGATAATGAGGCAAATATACTTTATTACTAGATGGTTCAACTAATAAATAGTACTACACTGAGCACTGCATTATCTTTTGAATGGGGCTTACTGAGTACAGAAACTCCTCATTCAAAGCAAAGTATTATTGAGGTCCTCATCGAGCTATTCAATCAATGTATAAATTACATTTTGTGTTATAATGAGCAGTCTGTTCAGTTGAAGTTTTTAGCTTTTTAAAAGTGCTTAGAAAAACAGTACCAAGTGCTATTAATGGTAGAAGTATTGAATTGAAATGCATGGATAAGCTACTTTATTTTATAGATGGAAAAGCTATTTTAGAAGAAGTGAGATGTTTCCCAAAGCAGACTAGCAGCAGTGGTGGCTTTCCACTGACTTCTGATTATGACACAACTGGCTCTCAAAGACAGGTTTCATGGAAGACAATGTAATTAGACTTCTTCTCTTTAGTTTTAAAATACAAAAACACTGCTTTTAAAATTTTGTTGCTGTACAATAGTTTTATATGAAATAGAGTCACAGGGTCAATCATTTTAAAATATGGAAAGATATACAGTTAAAAGTCCCCTTTTATTTTTTCTAATGCAGAGTCATCCCTTCTACCAGTTTCTCCTTTCTGTACCCTAACAAGATAGGAATTCATTCTTATTTATTTCTTGCATATCCTTCTAGAGTTTGTAGATGCATTTATAAGCACATATTAATATACTTTCTACATTTTATTTTGTTTTATTCTATATATATACTGTTTCACATCTTGCTTTTTGACTATGAAACTATTTATATGTCAAAATACGAAGCTAATTTTTATCATCATTTTTATTTTTGCATTTTAATTTTTGAAATACATGTATCACATTATTGGGAAGTTACTCTATTTAAAAGTCTTTGGGTATTACAGATTACCACTGCCATGAATAGGCTTGCACATGAGCTATTTCACAAATAGTGTAACTATATTGGAGACATGAATTGTTAGCAAAGGATTGTTACTGAATGTGTATATACATTTGGAATTTGATAGAGATGGCCAAATTTCTTGCAACAGCTGTTGCATTAATTTACTCTCCAAACAGGGGTGCTTAAAAGTATCTGTCTATAATTTGTATGTTAGTAAAACATTTTTCTTTCAATGGCTCTAGCTTTTGAATCCAGGTTTTCACCACTTCAAGGTTATACTTGCTTTTTTTTCTGTTAATACTTATATCTTTTTAAAAATTCAAATCTTTATTGGTACATTATGAATACACATCATCATCATATTGAACATTGAGAGTCTGTACCATGACTTGATTCTCATTTTTCCCTTTCCCCCACCCACCCTGCAATACCCCCTATATACATAAGCTTTGTTTCTTTTTTCTATTATTACTATCACATTCTCTTTCCCCTGTTATTTACCCCTACAACCTCTTTCTTTTTAAATATTTTCTATTTCACAATATCAATCATATATACTAGAACTTATTTACAACTTCATTTTCTCATACCAGAGAAAAGACATGATATTTATACATCTGTGACCTATTTATTTCACTTATAAGGATATCTTGAAGGTACATCCATTTGAGTATGAATGACTCAATCTAATCATTTTTAATGGCAGAATAATACTCCATTCTATAAAAGAACCACATCTTCTTTATCCAGTCTTCTATTGATGAACACTTTGGTTGTTTCCAAGATTTAGCAATCACAAACTGAGCAGCTATAAACATAGATGCATATATATTTCTGTGATAATGAGTCTTTTAATTCTTTTGTGTATATACCTCGCAGAGTAATGGCTGGGTCAAATGGGACCTCCAATCCTAGCTTTTTTAGTAATCTCCTGACTGATTTCCACAGAGGTTGTACAAGTCTGCAATCCCATCACCAGTGGAGAAGGGTTCCTTTTTGTCCACAGCCTTGCCAACATTTGTTGCTGGCTGATTCTGAGATAGCAGCCATTCTTTGTGGAGTGAGATGCAATCTCGGTGTTGTTTTTATCTGTATCTCTCAAATGACCAGTGATGTTGAGCATTTCTTCATATACTTCTTGGCTGCTCTTACTTCTTCTTCTGAAAAATCCAAACATTCGTCGGGAACCACAAAAAACCTAGACTAGCGAGGGCCGGGGATTTAGCTCAGTGGTTCTGGCGCCTGTCTTGCAAGTGCAAGGACCCGGGTTTGATTCCCTGGTAACCACATAACAATACTGGGTGTGGAGACCCACACCCAGCAGCAACCAGTACCACATACCACAGTGCCGGGCGTGGTGGCTCACGCCTGTAATCCCAGCACTCGGGAGGCAGAGGCAGGAGGACTGTGATGTGAGTTTGAGGCTGAGCTGAGGGCCAGCCTGAATCACAAAGCGAGACCCTGTCTCAAAAAACCTAAAAAAAAATTTAAAAAAACCTAGACTAGCGAAAGCAATTCTAAACAACAAGGACATGGTGGGGGATATTACAGTCCCAAACCTGAAACTATGCTATAAACCCACTGTGATAAAAACTGCATGGTACTGGCAAAGTAACAGACATGAGTATCAGTGGAGTAGAAGATCCAGAAACAACTTCAGATGCACTAGGTCACCTCATCTTTGATAAAGGAGCCAACAATCCTCAATGGAGGAAAGATAGCCTCTTTAAAAAATGGTGCTGGGAAACTGGGCTTTAACTTGCCAAAGACTAAAATTAGGGTTATCCCTTTCGCTGTGTACTGAGCTAAAATCAAAGTGGATTAGAGACCTAAAGATTAAAACATACACACTAACCCTGTTGGAAAACAGGTTGGTTAGGTAAAATTCTTGAAGATATTGGCTTAGAGAAGACTTCCTGAACAAAACCTCTATAGCATGAGAACTGGCAGAAGAAATCAACAAATGGGATCTCATTCTGTTAAAAAGCTTCTGCACAGCCAAGGAAACCACCAACAGAGCAAAAGGGCAATGGACAATACAAGAAAGAATCTTTACCAGCTGTTTCTCAGGCAAAGGGCTACTATCTGGAATGTATAAAGAGCTTTAAAAAATCAGCCTGCCCAAATTTAAAGACACAATTCAAAAATGGGCATCTGAAATGAACAGATATTTTTCAGATGAATATTTACATCTTTTTTTACATTAAACTTAGATTCATTTGAGACTTATCAAGTTGTACAATGAATCTTATATTTTTCCAAATAATTACATAGTTATTACACTTTTTTCCTCACTAACTTAAAATGTTTCTTTTATCAGTCAAATACACATATATACTTAGGTCTCTTTCCAGCCTTTTTCTTTGCAGTTGTTTGTTTGCATTATGTGTTAGTATCACAGTCTGCAGTTCCTAAAATTTTATAATATATTTCTATATATTCTAGGCTAGCCTGACCTCAGTGATCTTTTTTCCAGTTTTCTCTGGCTATTCTAATTCTACATTTTAATATTAAAATTATACTATTTTCAATTATTTTCATTCAATCCATTCCACAAATAGGAAATTTTGTTGAATTAGGAATCACATTACATTTATAGCATAACTTAGCGAAAGTTTCTATTTTAATGATGAAATTTTTATAACAGTTTTTCCATGTGATATTATTCCATTTGTTCATTTAAAAATTATTCAATAATGTTTTATTGTTTTCTACAGTTTGGTTTTCCATGTTTTTCTTGAGTTTATTACATTTTATTTTTGTCCTTGCTACCGGACTTATGTATCCTTCAGTTTTCAAAAATTTGTTTTTTGTGTATATAACTATTGACTTCTAGGGTTTTTAATAACTCCAATGGCTGCATTTTTTGTTTGTTGAAATTTTTAAGTTAGTTCTTAAGTCTTCCCAGCCACACAATCATATCACCTTTGAATAGTGGCAGCCTTACCTTCTGCTTTCCAATAGTCACTACTTTGACTCCTAGAGTCTTTTTTATTTTATGGCATCAAATGACCCCACATCTTTATGGCTCGCAATAATTGTATTTGTTTCTTGTGTTACATACCTCTTGTAGGGTGGTCCTCAGCTCTGTTCTATGCCTTTATCTTTTGGACTACACTGAAGGAGTGGCTTCATCTGGGACTTGCTAAACTTCTGAAATCAGGGAAGAAAGAGTGCTGGTAGGGCTGTTTGATAGTTCTTAAGAATCTACCTACTTCAGTTCACATTTCATTGGCCACTACACATCATATAGCTAAGCCTGAAAGATATCTGTCCATAGATTAAGGTGCTATAATTCTCTCAGGAAGAAATGGTGACTTCTTGAAATCAGTACTGCAATCCATTATAACACCTTTTTTGTTTTTCTAGTTAAGTAACAAACTTAGAATAATATATCATAACTTTTTGAGTTCTCTAGCCCAAAATACTATCTGTTTAGTATTAATAGATAGTATAGTTAATCACTGTCTTTGCTATTTATCAGTTGACTTCCATGAAATCAAAAACTATTCCTCAATTCGGAGTCATGTGCCAGTAAGCACTTATCATGTTTAACTCATGTGGTGGTCAGCCAGAAGTGTCTGATGTAGACTTGACAAAGGAGGCTCTGCCCTGTCTCTCTCCCTCTCTCTTTTGGCAGTGCTGGTAATTAAACTCAAACCGAGGGCCTTCACACTGAACTACACCTGCAGACATTTTAAATTTTTAAAATTCTTATTGTTTTGTTCTTAGAGTCTTGCTAAGTTGCCCAGTCTAGACTCCAAGGTGTGATGCTCATCTTGGCCTTCCACAGTGCTGAGATTACAGATGTGCACCGTCAGTCACTCCAGATGTGCTTCATATGTCTCTTATCATCTTCAAGTCCATGAGTTGGTCAAGGCATGGCTAGGACTAAGATGAGTCCTTAGGCACAAAATTTAAAAGGGTGACAAAAAACTTAGTAATCAAGCTATATAATATTTTATCCAGTATTTTTGTAAAATAAAATTAATGCAGTTAAACCTATGATAAAAAAGTGAAAATTTTAAATAAACATCAGATCAACAAAAAAATACTGTGCAAAGTACTTTTAGAACTTGGGCAAAAAGAAAAGTTTGTTTCTGTCCTTATGCACAATTAAGAAGTATTTTTATTGAGTGTTATGCATAAATATTATATGTTACAATAATAAGTATGCATAACATGAATAATTCTGTTTAGTCAGTCATTTGAAATTTATATTAAATATGTAGTTATTTTCATAATTAGTTTGTTAATATGTATAGTAGTTTAAAAACTCATTTTTTTTCAGATTTATTTTAGAAATTTCTGTGTATTTCTTTGAAAATCCTCTAGGCCCCTTAATTCTCAACCTTTTTATTGTAGATTTAATTTTTAAAATCGAGAAAAAATTATTAAGAGTCGAGTATTGGGTGGGACGGGGAGTTAGCTCAGTGGTTCCGGTACCTGTCTTGCAAGCGCAAGGAGCCGGGTTCAATGTGCGGTAACCACATACCATACTGAGTATGGAGACTCACGCCCAGCACCAACCAGTACCACACACCACAGTGCTGGGCATGGTGGCTCGCGCCTGTAATTCCAGCACTCAGGAGGCAGAGGTAGGAGGATTGCTGTGATGTGAGTTTGAGGCTGAGCTCAGGGCCAGCCTGAACCACAAAGTGAGACCCTGTCTCAAAAAACCTAAATAAAAAAGAGTCAAGTATTGGGTGAATCAGGAGGGTTTTTAAACCAGGGCCAAAAATAAAAAAATAAATGTGAAAACAGATTTTGATGGTATTATATAACTCATCAACTTACTTTGAAAGCACTTCTTAAAGTAGAATTCTTGAATATTAATTTTAATTGTATTATTGACAGTGATAGTACCACATTTGAAGTGCAAAGGACCAACATGTAAGGTCTAGCATTAATGTTCTTCTTTTATTGTTTCATCTCTTTGAAGCGATGTCCTAGAATTCTGGTGGGCAGGTTCTATAAATGCCAGATATTTGATAGGATTACCCCTAAGAGCAGTGAATCAAATTTGTATCTTGTAAAATCAAAGTCATAATTTTGTTTTGTTTTGTTTTGCCACTGTGTAAAATTACAAAGGAAATGTCATGTTACAGAGACACTTACCCTCTATCGCATCCACAGAAACTATCCTCTGTCCCTTCGGTTAGAATTTAAGTAATGCCATGGGTGTAAAACCTAGCCTTTATTATATATGCATATATGAGTAACTAGAAATATATAGACTAGTTGGTCATTCAATATAATAAGCGACTTAATATATCAGTAGATCTATGAATGAATCAGTTATCCAGCCTGATTTAGGAATATAAAAAGGTACATTCAAATCCAGATCCATGGATCAGTATATCTATAATAAATTATAATTTGTATGATATTTCTAACTTATAACTGTATTTTATACATATATCTCACATAAATTGCTTTTCCCCAGGAGAAATTACCCATCTCTTTTTCTGATTTTGCATATGTAATTATATGCATATATACACAAAGACACTTCTTAGGAAAACCTGATGAAAAAGAAAGTGTCTAGGTACATGCTTAAAACCCAGTGCATTCCTATGTTACAGAACAGGGAGAACACTAATAATTAATATAAGGGAAGTTAAATATATTAGTGTTTTTGTTTGATTATTAGCATAATTATTATGTGAAATGTTTGACCGTTTTCTCTCCAGCTTAATCAATTTTATATGTATTTATCTTCCAATCCCAAAATTTCTCATTATTTGTCAGCAATGTTAGGGAGTCATAGCATAGTAAACCTTAATTTGGGCACTTATAAAATTAGTTGTAGAAAAGTAATTAGACTGATTCAAAAATTTGATGTAATGTTTGTATCAAGCACTGATATAAATGTTGTACCAAGATAATTAAAGCACAGTCCTTGCCTTCAAAGACCTTGCTATCTGATATCTCCAAGTGCAAAAAATTATCTTGCTCTTGAGGTACAAGGCTAGGTAATTAGCAAATAAAATACTGGCTTTGAAATAAGTTCTGTGTTTTAAGTAAAGGGTGGCGGGAAACATAAAGATGTATTGCCTGTGTGGTTGTACTCAATAAGTGGTGTGTTCCGGCATCAGAATGTATTTTGCTGGCTCAGCGCATTGTTGTGTTTTTTCCATTTCCATCCTCCTTTTCCTTCCTACAAACACAGCAAGCTGTGAAACACTCAGCTGTGAAATATGCACCATTGTGAAGCAATGTATAATTAAGTGGTGGAATGAGGGGGGCAGGCAAAGGCTGCAGGAAAACAGATGACAAAAAATTCAGTGTGCCTTAGGCCAGGTGTTAAGGAGACAGGGCTTGAGCTGGGCCTTGAAAAAACATTTGATCAGTCAGACACAGGATAGAAGGACATTTCAGACAACGGCAGTGTGATGGGCAAAAGGCAAGGGACAGAATGAGGCCAGGCTTATTTCAGAGATGGTATGCAAGCTGTCTTCTCAGAAATAAGGATTTCAATCAGAGTGGAAGCTGGCCAGGTAGACTGAGAAGCAGCAGATGCAGTTTGAACAAACAAGCCATGGCCTGTACGCCCAGGGCCCTGCGTTCTGCCTTAGACAGCCTTACATCCTGGGGAAGTCATTGAACATTCTGAGATACAAAATGATGCCTTCAGATTGAAAACTCTCTCAGGTTGCTTCCTGTTTTAAAGTATTCTGTAATTCTTTCAGACTAGTCCTTACTAAACTGGAATAAGGACTTTTGAATCCATCCTAATATGGTGGCCACTTGAAGTGCATTCTGAAGAAAATTTCACTTAATGAAAGAGGCATTTACTGTTATTATATTCAGTACAGGATAATCACCTTGGGAAAGAGAGGTAGATGTACTGGAGGAAGAAAACCAGCGGAAGTTGTGCTAGGCATTCAAACAGGAGTAGGGCAGTTGAAAGAGAAATTAAAAGAAGGGAACACACAATAAAATCATTGCTTACTGATTCTTTATTGATAGTCAAAAACTATATGAAGTTCTCAGGACCTAACGGTAAACTAATCAGCAAAGACCCCTGTTCTGGAGAACGTAGGTTGTAACAAGACATGATGCAATATTAATTTTTGCTTTATATTTTCTAACTTTTGCAGTGAATTCATGTTATTTCTTTTGCAAAATGTGTTTCTAGGAAAGTTTTTAAAAACTCACCCCATTGATCATTTGTGTGGTATATAAGTGTGTTGTATGAATCATCCTTGCTTTTACAAGAAGAGTAGAGGATACACAGTTAAAAATGATGCCTTTCTGTCTTTTGTCTCATCTAGCTCTTACCCAAGTGATAAGGTTCCTCCATAACACCAGCCTCCTTCCTGGGAAGGTCAGGGAACTGCCTGTCCTTTGGTGACTGTAGCAGTCAAAACTTTTAGTCTTGTCTTGGTCTGGCTTTAAAGGAAACAGGGTTCTGCTGATGAGACTGTGACTCTGTTAGCTGTTTATAGTCCTTCCAGGGGACTGGTCATTCCAGCCTTGGTGTCTATTTACATTTGCTGTATGTTACTTGACACTGTTTTATTCCTGTTGAAGTTGCCTCTCCCGGAAATCTCTGTCATTCCATAAACCTTGGCTGTTGCTTCTCCATGCAGCTGACCTCCCACGGTTTGAAAAACAAACTATTCTGGCTAGATTTAAAGGCAGTATTGGGGTTGATTTCCTGTGCAAGAATTGGTATAATACCTTCGTGGGCAGATTATTTAAAGGGGGATCTGTCACTAGGTATTACCAGAATCCAGGGCCCTTACACAAAAGCCTTTGTCTTCCTTTCTCCTCCTTCTGCCCCAGCTCTATGCCATGATTAATAGTGGTATCTCTCTCCTTTGGTGCATTTATCATCATATTTATCATCATATATTTTTAATATGTCATCTTTTTATATGTGCTGGAGAACAAACATGCAAAATCTACTATGTTATTGTTTATGAAGATTGCTCCATGTTCTTCATAATAAACGTGCATATACTTACAAACATATTTATAAACATATATTTGAAAACATTTACTTACAGTCTTAGTGCTTTGAAACATGTTGATATATTTACTTTCCTTGTGTAGTTATTGTGCTTTCTGTTTACATAGTTGGGTCTGAGCTTTTATTCTACCATGTACATAGGTTATAGATCTTAAACTGTATCTGTAACAGTATTTTCTATGTAAGATAGGCCTGTTTTTCTAAAGAGAACAAGCACTATTATAACTAGTTACTCAATTCATTTTCTGATGTCAGGATGTCTTCTTGGGCCGGGGAGTTAGCTCAGTGGTTCCGGCACCTGTCTTACAAGCTCAAGGACCCGGGTTCATTCCGTGATAACCACATACCATACTGGGCGTGGAGACTCACACCCAGCACCAACCAGTACCACATACCACAGTGCCGGGCGTGGTGGCTCACACCTGTAATCCCAGCATGCGGGAGGCAGAGGCAGGAGGATTGCTGTGATGTGAGTTTGAGGCTGAGCTCAGGGCCAGCCTGAACCACAAAGCAACACCCTGTCTCAAAAAACCTAAAAAAAAAAAAAAAAAAAGATGTCTTCTTACTCCTCACTGTAAAATGATAAAGTATTTCTCTATTTCAAGAAAGCACTCATTTATTTTTCCTTGTCAGTCAGTATACTTTGGACTTTTACTAAACATTCACAAATTGGTTTCTGTATTCCATTAAGAGGGAGTGGTAGAACAGGCACTGGGATTTAGGTAGTTATGAGGAGGAGTTTATCAGTCATGTATTAAACATTAAAAGAAGTTACTGAATTTCAGTTGATGTTTGTTCTTGCTCAGGGCTCTCTTATTAGTCCTGCTTTTCCTTTTGTGTACCTCTTGGAACTCCATTCATTGATATGAACAAAGTTCTCTGAGAATTAGAAGGAAGTTCTTCCTCATTAAGTTTAGAGTTAATCTGAATAAACAATAAGTTTAAAAATGACTTTAGGTAAAATTCAAATTTTTGTATTTGAAAATTGCATTAAAACAGAATTTGTTTCTTAACTAGTAATTGATTTCAAAAATAAAGCAATGTTGTTGGAGAAGATGGCATCAGTGTTATAGGATTATTTTAATGGACTCTTCATCCTCCATTTTGGCGTGTCATTGGGGTATTAATAATGGATTGTTGCTTCACTGTGTGGTCAGATATGTTATTCTGATCCATTTTTATTTCCCAGAGGAGCCTCTGGAAAAGGGCAGTGAGAGTAGATTTAAAACCACATTATTGGAATTCAATAACTTTCATCTTGTTTGTGTCCAGGGCTTGCTGAAGAGTGCTTCGAATATAGAGAGTCAGCCAAGCCTAGGGCAGGCAAAGTATCAAAATGGATTTTCTTAACTAAGATATAAAGTATATTCTGTGTTTTAATTTAGACTTGTATGCTCAGCATTGTGTTTTCTAGAAAATGTTCTAGATCTTTATACATTTTCTTCTGTTTGACTCTCAGAGATGAAGGAATGAACGTAAGAACAAACCTAGCCCCGTATGGATTTTTGAGTTAATGAAAATAAACATAAACTTATCTAAGTCAGTGAGAAAAACTATACATTCCTACAAAATTGTGATGGAGTTTCAGTGATGTGAAGAATAAAGGAACCCTGAGGTGTCCCTGGCTCTCGTCTCCCAGGGACTTCTCAAAGGCTTCACAGTGGAAGGTGCTGCACCCTAGGGTGAGAGTCACTTCCGGAGCGAAACGTTCTTATTTCATCAAGTAATGGAATATTTCTTCGGTAATATCTTCTCCATCTTAGGGGTATATGAAATATAGAGGAGGGTCAGTGATATTCAGCCATATTCGAGGACAAACCGGTCTCATTAAAAGAGAGAAAGGGATAAGTAATGCTTACCTTCACACTCTTATTTCAGAGGGATACATGTCTTTCCTGTATCATTGTCTTTGCTTCAAGCCTGCTAAACTTCAAGAAAAAGTAATCAAAGGAAAGTGGTTAAGGACCACTATTAGTGGTGCATTATTTATTTGTTGGTATCTAGCTCATAGCACCTAATCACCTGACACAGAATCTTAAAGAATGAGACTCACCAAGTGAGTCCACGTGCAGTGCCAAGTCTTTCCTTACACAGAGCATGTGGGAATCTGCAAATCCTATTGTTCTGACATTGGTGTTCTTCAGTCACTTTGATATTATACTTAGCATTACTATTATGCATAGTTAGATCTGGTTTTTTGTTTGTTTGTTTTTTGTGGGTTTTTTTTTTTTCTTCAGCGCTAGAGATCAAACTCAGGACCTTGTGCTTGCTAGGCAGGCACAGTGGTGCCACTGACCTAAATCTTTGGCCTCATCTTGACTGTTGTTTCGCCAAGGAACTGACTTCATTTTGTAGTCGTTTAATGTTTTTTTTTTTTTTCTTTCTCACAAAACAAATAAATTTCTAGTGGTCTAGTGGGGAAAATTTAAGACATAGGAAGTAGTAAAGCAATGTAATCGAAATCATGACTGGGAATGATATACCTTACAGTGAAGGTTCTGAGTTCAATTTCTAGTATTGGGGGAAAAAAGCATAATGTTGCAACCTAAAAAAGTACAACTAAGAGCTTTGACCTCTTTGTTCAGTTCTGTACACAGGTGTAATTTTAAAAGGAACCATTATACTTTTTCCAATTAAAAATCTATGTGTAATCTTGTAATGTCATTGAACATGTTTTGCAACATGATTTTTAGCATCTTTGTATTTTTTTCAGTATATAAAACAGTATATCATGCCAACTTCATCTCGTCATTTGATCTTTTGGTTTCTATATGTTTTCACAATTGTAGACAAGTCTATGATAGTACTTCAGTTGGAAAATCCATTATTACGTAAGGAAGTTTCCTAAGATTGAAATTATTGGGTTAACAGGTGGCAATGGGAAATTTCCAAAGGTTGAGACTTGTGTGCTTGTCATCCCTGCACTACAGGGTGATGTAGCTTGAGAAAGTGGGTTGGTTTTTACCTCATTTTCAGTGGTGTCTAAAATGAACTCCTCAGAGCACTCTGATACTATGAAATTTCATTTCCTGTTCCAGACTCTGAGACGTGAGACTTAGAAACTTACGTCTATAATGTTAGCTTCCAAAAGGCATGTCGTAGGTGTTTAAATAAAAGTCAACAGCCTAGCATGTTGCTGTGGATGTTTATATGGGGGAGGAAAACATAGAAACACCTCCTTAGAAGCTGTGCCATGGTCTTAGTGATCTAAATAGATAGAGGACATGTAAGAAAGAGGCTGACCTACCCAAGGTCATACCATGAGTCAGCAGTAAAAATCCAAAACAGAATTTTCATCTGACTTCTTTCCTCTAATATAAATAGTATTTATTAATAAGTCAAGAGAGGATTTATAAGTGAATGTGTAAGGCTCTTATACTGAGAAATTATCCCCAAAGCTTTTCAAGAGAATTAGTAGATTAACATCTCAGATAAAACAAATCTAAATTGCAAATAAGTATTGATAGGTTTTAGAGGGGAAGCTCTTAAATGACTCCAGGGGGAAAGAGAAATAGATGGTGTGGGCAGATGGAAATGAGCCTCCAAGGAATATGTATGTTTGTGTTGCCTGCTGATGTGGAAGAGTTGGATGGAGGAGTAATGGACCAAACTCACCATAGGAACTAAGGACAAAGGACAAAAAGGCTCCTAAGGCTTGTGCTTGGTAGTTTGGGCCTGATTCTTAATGAATCATAGATTTTTTTTTTAATCTCAGTATGGTGGTTATTTCAGATTCTATGACAGAGTCACCTGCAGGACCCTGAAAGTTTACTTTCTGTGTTCCCATGCCTGAAACTGAGGTCTCCTGCTTTGCAACTGGGGCTCACTTTACTTGCAGAAAATAGCAGTCATAAGAATTTTCAGAGATACACAAAAAGTAAAAGCTCAGGCTGACGTATTGGTGGGATACCCACTGTAAAAAAAGAAAGGAAGAAACAAAAACTGAAAATATCAGATGTCCAGAGTAGAGATCACCCAACTTATTACTACTGTCTTTGTAGATGAGTAAAGGTGAGGCTCTGCCATCTGTGGGAACATAGTTGACCAGTATCCACAAGGCTAACAGTTCAGGCTTTCTGATGCCCATCCTGGTGCCAAGTGATCTAGTTATATCTTGTGATTCATTTATTCTTTTTCATAATCATTTTGAAGCTTTTATTTCATGGTTCACAAATTCAATATCAGAAACATCAGCATTTAATTTGAATCTGTTTGCATGTGGCACTACATTCTGTAACATTCAAAATAGACAAAGGCAGTGCTTGTCCTGTAGGAATTTCCAAAGGCTGATAAACCTCATAGAAATTGACAGAAATACCATATGTACTACTGAACAATAGAGCAGATATGCAAATTGCATAATTTTTATCATGTCAGATGTTGGAAGAAGATAATTTCACAAGAGATTCTCCATCATTATATAGAGGGGTAAAATAGAGTGCTCTATTCGGTGCACTCAACACTAGAGTGTAATTTCTCTGGTATATTTTAAATTTTTTCCAAATGTTTTGCTTAGGAATTTTTCCCAGCTTAAATGAATTAGATCCTGGGATTCTATACTGAAGGTAATATTTCAGTCACCAAATCCCCTGAAACTTTAAAATTTTTTTTTTTTTTTGGAGACAGGGTCTCGCTTTGTGGTTCAGGCTGGCCCTGAGCTCAGCCTCCAACTCACATCACAGCAATCCTCCTGCCTCTGCCTCCCGAGTGCTGGGATTACAGGCATGAGCCACCATGCCCGGCACTGTGGTGTGTGGTACTGATTGCTGCTGGGCGTGAGTCTCTATGCCCAGTATCGTTGTATGTGGCTACCAGGGATCGAACTCCGTCCCTTGCACTTGCAAGACAAGTGCCAGAACCACTGAGCTAACTCCCCGGCCCAGAAACCTTTAAATATTAACAGTTTGAAACAAAGACTTTTCAAACCATGGAAAGTAGCACGGTTCACTTTTGTGTATGGTCAGGTATGACCCGTCGTCACTTCATATTAGTTCTTCTTCAGTTAGAGGCAGGTAGACTTTCTGAGACATGATGGTGAAATTTTGAAGACTGCTAAGTCTGTAGTTAGTGTCTTCCTCATCCTCTTTTAATATTCTCTTCCAAATCTGTCTGCTGTGTCAACAGCCCTAACCAAAACAGGAGATGATTCCCTGTCACTTACTTGTATTGACCAGGAGAGAAAATTAAACTAGTGCTTGCTTTCTGAGGGCTTTCCGTTTGACTTGTGAAATATCATATTTTTCCTAGATGAACTAAACTCTGCAAACACCTTTCAAACATTGTCCCGAGTGTTCTGCTAGTGTGGAGTCATAGACTTCACATTTCTTGCCACTAGGAAGGTACAGTCTAATCAGGAAATGGATGAGTAACTAATTATAATTATAACAGCAGAATCATTTCCGAACAAATGCTTTCATTTCAGCCATCACATTCACATAACTTTAACAGTAAAAAGCATAACCATTCTATATTGATTTATTCAGTCTTGGAGGGAAGTACTGTGATGATTGTAAAATTGTCACCACCTTTCCCTCTACTGGCTGTTAGAATTAGCCTCAGTATGACAAAGAAGATTATAGAACCATTAGAAAAATGGAGTTGCTAGAGAAAAGAGAAAAAGAGGGTGAGGTACTTGGTATATTTTAAGTCTTAATGTTTGTAGAGCAGTTTTAGGTTTACTATGAAACTAGCAGGCAGATACAGAGATATGCTGTGTACTTCCTGTCTTAGCACATCTGTAGCCTTCCAGATTATCAGTATTCGCCCCTGTACATTTGCTTCAACTGATGAATCTAAGCGTATAGTTTACAACAAACTCACCCTGTCTTGGGCATTCTGTGGATTTTGCCAAGTGCATAATGATATAGGTGTGTCTTCATTGTTTATGGAATTGCTTCACTGCTTTAAAAATCCTGTCTGGTTCACCTGTGCTGTGCATCCCTTCTCCTTGCTCACAAACATCTGCAGCTGCTGAGCTTTTCACCGCTTCCATATTTCTATCTCTTTGAGAATGTCTGATTAGTTGGAATCTTACAGTATCTTTTTCAGGTTGACATCTTTCACTTAGTAAGAAATCCATGAAATCTCCATGTCTTTTCATGCTTTTTTTTTAAAGCACTGGATAATATTCTGTTGGCTAAATTCATCACAGTTTGTTGATCTGTACATGGCTCTATATATGAAGTTTGATAGTGTTTCTTCCCTTTCAATTCTGTGAAAAGCTTTGATGAGTATTGGCATCAATTCTTTTCGAAGTTGGGTAAATTCAGCAGTCAAATGTGGTTTATTTTGTAAGAATTTTCATGAAGAGCTGAGAAGAATGCTATTCTGCAGTTGGTGGATGAAACACTCTGCAGATACCTGTTACATTCATGTATCCTGTGGTGTAGCTTACTGTTATTTCTTTGTTGAGTTCTTCCTAGTTGGCCTATGTATTTATAAGAGTGGAATATTAAAAGTCCCCCACCATGTGTTGGTAATGGTGTTGATCTGTCCTTTTTATGTCAAGTAATTTTTTAAAATGAAATTGGATTCACTAAATTCAAAGCGTATATACTCAAAATTGTTATCCCTTCCTGGTGAATTATTCCTTTTACTGGTAAGTAGTGACTTTCTTTGTCTCTTCTGACCATTTTTAATTTGAAATTAACTTCATCAGAAATTACACTAGATGTTCCTGATAGCAGTTATTCTCTGGCTGCAAGGAATATCATTTCTCTTCTTTTCATTTTTCACCATTTTTTCTATGTGTTTCTTTGTGGATAGTGCATATATCTTGCAGGCAACTTATAGTTGTATTTTGTTTTTTGATCCATTTTTCTATTCTGTGTCTTGACTGGGAGTTGAGACTATCCGTACTGAAAAAGTATTTACTGATTAGCATCATTGTGTTATTTTTCCAGTACTAATTATTTATTTTTTTGTTTTCTTTAACTCTTATTTTGTGAGACCTATTCTTTTCCTTGGTGGATTGAGTTTGTTGACCTCATTCTCTCTGTTTAGTTTTCCCTTGAACATTTAATATGTATTGACAGCTATTTTCTTTTAGGGCTTTATTAACTTCATTCCAAGTTCTCCTGCCATTTAAGGTTTGTGTCGAGAAATATGCTGCTATTCTGATGGTGTTGACCTGTAAATTACTTTAATTTGTTTGTTTGTTTTGTTTTTTAAACAGCCTTTGTATTCTCTTTTTGTTCTTGAATTTGTGGGATTTTTGACTATGATGTGTCTAGAGAAGTTCTTTTCAAGTAGTGTCTATCTGATTGTTCTAAATGTCTATCTATCCCATTTTCTAAATTTGCAAAATTTTCTGCAATAAATTTTTTTTGAAACAGGGTCTGGCTGGGTAGTTCAGGCTGGTCCTGAAGTCAGCCTCAAACTTAGCAGCCATCCTGCCTCTGCCTCCCAAGTGCTGGGATTGCAGGCGTAAGCCACCACGCTCAGCACTGTGGTATGTGGTACTGATTGCTTGTAAGTGTGAATCACAGTGCCCAGCATTGTTGAATGTGGTTGTTGAGGATCAGCTGGGCCCTTGTGCTTGCAAGGCAGGCGCTGGAACTACTGAGCTAAATCCCCAGCCCTTATGCAGTAATTTTTGTGAATAAATTTTTGTACATTAGATTTTCACTCTAACCTTTCCTATATTTCAACAATTTACATTCATTTGTTTTTATGACTATTATTATGTGAGTTTATTCATCTGTCTTATCTTCAAGATCTGATATTCTGTCTTCTGATTTATGATGGTCACTACCAAATATTTAGAATGAGCTTTTCATTTCCAGGATCTCTGCTTGGTACCTTTTCATATTTCCTGATTCTTTGCTGGAGTTGTCTCTCACATCCTTGATTGCCTTCCTTAATTCATTCAGCTGCTTATTTGTTTCTTTCTTTCTTTTCTTTTTTTGGAGACAGGGTCTTGCTTTGTGGTTTGGGCTGGCCCTGAGCTCAACCTCCAACTCACATCACAGCAATCCTCCTGCCTCTGCCTCCCGAGTGCTGGGATTACAGGCGTGAGCCACCATGCCTGGCCCTGTGGTATGTGGTGCTGATTGCTGCTAGGCATGAATCTACATGCCCAGTATTGTATGTGGTTACTGGGGACTGAACTCTGGTCCTTGCTCTTGCAAGACAGGTGCCAGAAGCACTGAGCTAAGTCCCCAGCCTTATTTGTTTTTTTCTAAAGACTCACTGATCATCTTAATGGTTGAATCATTGGGCTGTTTATTTATAACTCCTTTAAATTGGTTCAGCATCTTTTTAATTGGTTCAGCTGGCTGTTTGTCTTTTCTCTGATCTCTCCCAACATTTTCACTGGGTTTACTTTTTGAGTTTTTTAGTCTAGAAATGGACTATTCTGATGTCTACGAAATTAGCTTTTGGGGAGTTAGAAGTTTTTGAGACATCTTTTTGCTGTGTTTTAGGGGTGAAGATATAGTTTAATTTAATAGAAGGCTCATGCACACTTATGGTAACTTCACTAGTAAGTGGATTCCTTCTTGCCCATGGCTTTGGATGAGATTCAGTGCCCAGACCATTATTCAACCCATTAAAAATACGAGGATCAGTCCCTAGCACTGTATTGGAGGGAGAGAATAACTACCAGTAAGAGCAACAGGAAAAAAAAAGTCACAATTAACATGTAATCTTCAACTTCTTTGAAAATTTCTCAACTCTTTCAGTGCCCACAGAGACAAAGAATTAGTAATAATAGAGAAAAAGCTTGGAGATAGGAGAAACTAAAAATAAAAAAAGAAGTTAAAGAAAAACAATTAAGAAAAACAAAAAATAAAAAACCAAAAATGATTGCTTATATAATATATTGTTAATATATACTATGTTTATAATATTTTTATACTGGGAACAAAAAGGAGGAGGGCAAACTTGAGAGGATATGTATGTGGGCAGAAAGAAAAGGATAAAAGGGAGGAAATTTTAAATAGAAGGCCAGGCACTCTTTATGGAGATTGTATCCAATTAATAAATTAGCAGAAACTCAGTGGTAGGAGAATTAAGCATAAGCTTTTGGTGAGGGGGAACCTTACAGGTCAATGTAGGACACAACAGAGATATAAAAAATGTCTAATACTTTTACGCACAGTTGTTAATGACAACTATACCCTTGATGTACTCTTTAAAGTAGAAAAAATAGGAGCAAATTCTGATAGTAGTGTTTATATACCAGACAGAAAAATGTGACAGAGGGGAAGTTTGAGAGGGAATGAATGACAAAGTAAGGGAAGAGGGTGGGGGGAAAAAGGACTCAGTGAGAGAGGGTACGGGAAGATTGAGTCAGTCAGTGACCTGACAGAGACATTGATATTACAAACCCTGTAAAACCACCTTTCGTATGGGGGAACCTAACATAGGATGCTAAGACATTATAACATTTAGATTAGCCTTAGTATTCTGTGTGAGAAAAAGATGAGTAAAGAAGGAAATAAAAGGATGGTAAGGAGGTGAGGGAGAGAAGTTGGGGTAGCATGAGATTGTATGTGGAAGATGAGAGTAGAGAAGTGAAGATTGGACGAGGTTGGATAAGGGTAAGACACAACCAGTGATGTGGGAAAACATGACTAAACAACAGGTAGCATTACACAATCAACAGCACAACACACACACACACACACACACACACACACACACACACACACACACAGAGTTACATATCCATCCGTTCAAATATATACAAAGGCCTAACAATCAGAAAATCTAACAGAAAAAAAATAGAATAAAATAAAATAGGACAAATAATTGCCCTGCTGTTTCTTAGGGGATTTTTGGGGGGTAGAGAGAATGTTTGAACTCAGTTTATCTCTTCTGCTGTCTTTAGAGGGTGGTTTGGGGTCCTCTACTGATCTTAGAGGGATAAAAGGTCTCTAGGAGCCTTTAGGGAGCAACATCCAGCTCCCAGTAAGTTTCTGCTTCATGCTCTACTATTTGTTCCCCTCTGGGGTCTTCCTGGGACTCCAGTGTCCCCTTTTTACAGCTATGCCCTTGTTTTCCCAAGCCTTTTTCTAGCTACAACCTTATGCAGGAGCCACTACACATATCCTCTCCTCCTATACACTGATCTGTTGGCTATTTTTGACTGCTAGTACTTTTGAGTCTCAGCAATGGTCCTGGTCTTGGGTTTTTGTTTGTTTGGTTTTTTTGGTTGTTTGTTTGGGGTTTTGTTGTTGTTGTTGTTTTTATTTGTTTTGCTTTGTTTGTTTTTTTAAATTCAACTCAGGATTTTATTGGCTTCTGTGAACACTGTACAAAATAGCTTCTTTGAACACTATTCTAAACTTATTTTCCTATCCGCACTGATTTCCTGCTCTGGTTATTTAGCGTTATTGAGTGACGTAGCCCAGGAATTAAGAAGTGTTTGGAACATGGTGGAAGAAATTCAACTGTGCTGAATGTAAAGACTTCTTGGGGTTGGCAGGAGAAAGCCCGGGACACCTACACCGAGTTCGCAGCCTTTGTGACTTGGTAGGAGAAAGTATAGTACTACATGCTGTGAGCAGAGTGTAGTGGTACCACCCAAGAGAGTCTATTATCCACCCTGACCTCACCATCTTGTTCTTTCAAAGTGAGAAAGAATATTTGTTGGGTTTAAATTTTACTTTCTATATTGGTTTTCTATCACTACGACCAGTTATTGTGGATTTTTTTTTTTTTTTTTCTGAGACAGGGTCTTTCTTTGTAGGTCAGGCTGGCCCTGAGCTCAGCCTCAAACTCACAGCAATCCTCCTGCCTCTGCCTTCCTAGTACTGGGATTACAGGTGTGAGCCACCACACCCGGCACCGTGGTATGTGGTACTGACTGCTTGTGGATGTGAGTCGCCACACCCGATATTGTTGTATGTGGTTACCAGGGATCAAACCCAACTGGGCCCTTGTACTTGTGAGACAGGCCCTGGAACCACTGAGCTAAATCCCCAGCCCCAGTCACTGTGTTTTTAAGTGTTTTAAAATAGCAGTTTATCTGCTGTTAATGATCTCGGTGAGAAGATGAGAAATATTTTATGTATAGGTCCTTAAAATAGATAGACAGTAAGTAGGTAGGTAAAGATAACCTCCAATTATGAAGGGGTTGCTTCCATTTCTAGTCCGAAGAAACGGGTTCTTTTCTTAAATTACTACTGAATTTCAATTGAGGAGCACTGCCGTGTTGCAAATCAGTTACTCCCTGAACAGTTTAGCCACGCGAGTTGAGGTCTGAGTTCCAGTTGCCATCTGTTCAAGTCGCACATGCAGTGAGTCTGAACACCACTCACTCCTTGCATGCATCAGTTGTGCTGGTCTAAACATGCCACCCGTGCTCTGCTTCATCTTGTTCATCAAGTGCCCGCAGGGACTCCAACACCTCAGGACTCTGAGAGCCTTTTAATTCCAAAAAGTCCTGCCGAGAGGCAGCCATTCGGCAAATTGTTTTTCAAAGGGAGACTATCTGGTTAACTGAGTGAATCAACGTAGAGAGAAGTCAATGATTTGCAGCTTCTTTCAGATAAATGTCCAACAAATAGTAATTGTTCAGGGACTAGGTATCAGGAAGCTTAAATTGCTCTGTAAATACTTGTTCAACATTTATGAAAATAAAAACACATTTTCTATTACTAAGTAATATGTAGCTTAGAATTACTCAGCTCTAAATAATTCTCTCATCAGATATTCAAAGCAAAATCCATATTTGGGGAAGGGTCACACACAGATATGCACACGTTTATATACACACGAACACATTTGTAGCTTTTATTCTACAGTTTTTTGTGTTTCTTTTGTCAAACTAGACAAGTCGTTGCAGAGTAGAGAGCCCAGAAATAATGAAATGAGTTAATAGATTCCAGAAACTTGTAACATGCTAGGCATTATTTACTTTCAGAATTAGCAGGAACTGCAGGTATACATTGCTGAAATATTCAACAGAGGCAGGTCACTTGTGGGGAGGGTGTTTTTCCCTCATTAGGGTCCATCTGCTTCTGTGGCACTGGGCCAGTTTACCATTCTTTTCCTTTCCTAGTTGAGTAAGGAGTTGGATTTAATGGCACTGATGATTTAGTATCCCTAAGAAATTGTTTTCCTGGCAATCTGGATCCATGACCTGGCTCTCACTACATTTTTGTGTCACTATGAAAGGGCCAAATCACGTGTAAGAAGAACAGATCATGGGTATTTTGGCATGTTTTCATGATTCCAAGGCTACATATAGCTTTGTATGTGGTTGAAGAGAGTAGAGTAGGTGAAAAGTGCCTATGCGGGTCTTCTAAGCAGGTAGCATGAAGATTAGCCAAGCCTTTTTTTCTCTCCAAAATGTGTATTCTGTATCTGTAGTATCCAAGTGACACCCAAGAGACAAGGAGTAAGAAATCTGAGTTATGAAATCAAGAGTGTGAGGAAGTAGAAACATTGCCAAGAGAGTAAAATGTCCTAGGGAAGTGATATATGACAAAAAGGGGGCAAGGGGGCTGGTGGATTGGGGCAAGTACAAGAGCACCAGAGGCAGAAGACAGGAGTGAAAAAGTTGGAGCAGACTGGCTGGTGACATAAAAGACTTTCTGAAATGGTTATTCAAGTGGACATAAAGGTCCATGGTAGAGCGATGGTATAAAAAGCCTAGGAATTGTGAAGGGAAGACTCTTGAGGCTGGGGTGATAGTTGGTTCATCAGTGTGAATTACTTAAAATGATGATTTTCTTAATATGCAGAAAGAAAAATGCAAGCCAGGTGTATTTTTCAGTGTAACATAGAAGAGTTTTAAAAGTTTTTCTTTGAAAAATGTGTAATAGAGTTACCTGAAATCAGGTTTCCTACATAGAAAGACAGTTTTGACACTGATGGTAGAGTTCAGAGCTCAAATGCTAGTGTGAAATTTTAGCCTTAACAAAAATCATAACTAAAATTTCCATTTAAAAAAATCATTCATGCACAACTGAAAATGAGACGCTGAGCATTTTTAGTTGATTCCTCTATTGTTTTGATGCCTAATGGTCTCTTAAATTGCCCAAGTAAATACTGCCATTGGTGCCACTCATTTCATACTTCTGGCCTGACAGCACAAGGGAAATTTGGGAACTTGTAAGAACAAATGACATGTCAGATACAAATATTTGTATCTGTCTACTAATATTTATGAAGGAGACGGAAACTATGATTCAGTAAAGTGTTTTTTTTAAATGTCTATGTCTTTAACAAAACTCAATGGTAATATAATAAAATAGTATGATTGTCCCTGGAAGGTGAGATTGTGAATGCATGACTGAATAATGAATAAAAGGATTGATATTTGCAAAAATAAAACAAAAGTAATAAAAGCTGAACAGATTTTATCTCTTTTGTCATTGAAATTTTTATGGTTTTGTTTATTAAAACTGATTCTGCTTGCAAAAGATAGGTTGGACATTTAGGTATTTATTTTGAGCTTATGTATCAACATCATGTCTTGTCCTGGTGGGAGAGTAATAAGTGCCTCATGTGCTGCAGACCTCAGACCTCACTGAGAGCAGCTGGGGAGGTCTAGGAGGCATATACTCTGGCCTATTGTTCTTCATGTTAAATGTCTAAATGATGTGAAATATGGTTTTCTGTATAGTTCATCACTAGAAAATCCATAGCTCCTTTGGTTCCCCGTGCTAGAATGCTTACTTAAAAATGAATAGAGACTGGATGGGTGAGATGAGCCTTTTATCTGGAAGAACTTTGCATTTAGGTATATGAAGTAATAGTGAGATTTTTATAGTTAAGGAAGAGATCAGCAAACCTGCATGTATGGAGTGTTCAGTACACTAAAATATGGCCTGTAAGTATGTGAAGAAAAACAAAGATCAGGTATCCAGTGTGTGTTACTATTGGCCCTGATTATTGGTTTACGGTAAAAGAATGACTTTTATTTCTCTCTCTGCTCTTTACCTCTAAGATAAGCAACTAGTCCTTACACAGTTTGCTTTAATTTGTTGCAGGACATTTGTGAAGATATTTCTGATCATGTCGAGCAGATCCACGCCCTCCTTGAAACAGAGTTCTCCCTCAAACTGCTGTCTTACTCTGTCAATGTGATTGTGGACATCCACGCGGTGCAGCTCCTCTGGCACCAGCTTCGAGTCTCTGTATTAGTTCTGAGAGAGCGTATTCTGCAAGGACTACAGGATGCTAATGGCAACTACACCAGGCAGACTGACATTCTGCAAGCTTTCTCTGAAGAGACAAAGGAGGTGAGTATTTTCTTTGAAGTCAAATTATAACCTTTGAAACTGTTTCCAGTTTAGAGATGTAAGATACAAATTCTCTGTAATAAACAAGCAGGCCCTGACTGGACTGAAGGGTAGGACACTTCTTTTTTTTTTTTAGATTTTTGGAGACAGGGTCTCGCTTTGTGGTTCAGGCTGGCCCTGAGCTCAGCCTCCAACTCACATCACAATCCTCCTGCCTCTGCCTCCCGAGTGCTGGGATTACAGGCGTGAGCCACCACGCCCGACACCGTGGTATGTGGTACTGGTTGCTGCTGGGTGTGGGTCTCCACACCCAGTATTGTTATGTGGTTACCGGGGAATCGAACCCGCGTCCTTGCGCCTGTGAGACAGGTGCCGGAACCACTGAGCTAACTCCCCGGCCCAGGACACTTCTAACATGAATGCGGCATTGATTAACTCACACTTGGTGGTTTGCGCAGATACTATCTGTAGCTGTTAGTACTGACCTGATTTTCTCTCACCTATTTATTGAGCACCTCTTAGATACCTGCACTGGGTGCTAAGCATATAGTGGTAATCAAAACATAGTCATTGTCGTCAGAAATAGTAGTGAATGGAGACAAATGAACAGACCTTAAGTTCCAACTGTAATACTTTGAAAAGATGCAATTGAAGGAGAGAAAAGGCAAGTGTAAGAGGCAGAAGAATTCCAGAAGAAGCAAGATAACCTGACACCTGAAAGAGAAGCAAAACTAGACAAGTGAGTAAGAGTAGAAAATATTCTACACAGAGGGAAAGGCACAATCAGACTCAGAGGTAAGAATGAATGGCAGGTTCAGAGATAGGTTAGGACTGGGTCAAATCCCTGAGAGAACAGGCAGGATGTGGGTTAATAGGAGGTCAGATTGTGAAAATAAATAACTTTAAAAACCATACTAAGAGAGATAGACCTTATTTCAAGCAGAAAAGAAGTGATTGTTTAAGTGTTTGCCATGGTTATATTCACAGTTTAGAAAAATCGTTTTGGATTCAATGAATTAAATGAACATTAGAATATTGTTATATTACTAATTAATTTTATTGTTAATGTTTATTTTACTGGTATTATTATTTTTGATCAATAATTTCTAAATGGAGATTGTATTACAACACTCTGGGAGGATGTTAGGAAAGCTCATACTGTGACAAATTCCTGGCTGGATCTACAACTCTTTGGAACTGAAAAATCTGCTTTACTCCCCGATAACTTTGTGACTGTTCCCTCTGTATTATGTGGCAGTAGGGATGCAGAAGGACAGTGAGCATAGGATAAATGTATGTGAGTTGTATGTTATTTCTTAGATGCTGTCCCTCCAAAGTTGCAGCCCTTGAATGAGGACGGCAAACCTTTTAGAGACCGAGTGTCCAGACAGCAGCTCCAAACCCACTTATTTATTGCAAAGTGCCACAACTACAATTAAATATGAATAATAAGGTTTTAGAAAAAACAACTCATGCATTAAAATAAAAGCAAAATAACAGAGTTTTCAATGATAAAAACAGCTCGCGATGGCATGTGCGCCATAGGTTTGCCACATTGCTGGAGGGCTCTCCCAGTTATGGGACATGACTGACATTCTTGAGCCGATCAACTCTGCTCTAAATCTGTTATCCGTGAGGACATATACTAATGGAAATCAAAGAGGCAGGTTTGTCTGTATTCTAAAGAGGTCTTTATACCATTCCCCTTGCTGCTGCTAGAAGGGGCATTAAAATCATTGATTTATGCCAATAAATCATTTTACATATTTTTTGTTCTGTAAATATTCATTGACCACTAGTTCTTTGTTGTAGAAAGTGGGGACATAGCAGCTCTGTAGGATTTACTGTTATCACTGTTACTATTGATTTATGGAATACATTTGTTACACACTTATTTGAATTTGTATCATTCATAAAGAGGTAGCTCAGAAAATGATGAAAAGCCATTGAGGCTCCTTGGTACTAGCACTATTTTCACAGCTATGTCTAGAGTTTATGTTAAGTAGCATCCATCAGGATTCTCACAATGTGAACTCAAAAACTATGGATTTGATTTAAAGCAGTTTAGCATGTGTTTATGTTTGAAGTTAGTCTTTAGTATAATACAGATACAAGAATATGTCATATGAGGGCAGAGGAACAGTGAATTTTCAGTGATCTGCTTTGTGGATATTTTATGTGATTTGAAGTTCAGCCTCAGTTACCATTGTTCCTGAAACTGATTTTCTGAAATTCTAGAGTAACTCCAAGAGAAATAAGACTTCTTAGTTTTATTTGTTTCTTTCAACATACCAGAATTATAAGTAAACAGCAATAGGATTAGGATAAAATTCTCAACTTTCTCAGAATAAATTTAGCTATGAAAGATTTGTGGAGTGAAATGTGAAATGGCAAAATAAAGTTAACTAAACTTCTGAACAACATTAAGGAGTAAGTTTGAAACTTAAGGAAGAAACTACCTAAAAGCAGAGAGGCATTTGAAAATGTCATCATTCCTTCCTTCATTCAGTTAACAGATAAGAATCTGATGTTCAGTCTCCACAAATCTGTATGCTAAATGCTGCTCGTACCCTACTCAGTCAAGCAGCTTCTGTACGATTTATACTCTCATAGTGTTTACTGACGATGGGATGAGCAAGTTAGATAATCACCACAGTATTTATTTACATTGAGATACGTGCTCATAGGGAAAAAAGCAGAGCTTACAATAAAAGATTCTGACTTAGCTGAGAGTTTGGAATCTTGACGAGTTGAAAACTTGAGCCAAGATTGTAGAGAGGAAGGGTCAGATCATTAAGGAGCATACGTGGGGTGCTTTTAAAATAAGAAATAGCATGTACAAAAGTCATGAGGCAGCAGAGAATGTGTTACATTATGTTCAGAACCCCAAATCAAGATACTGTGGTTGGATGCAGCCATGAGGGGGAAGTAGCATGAGAGGGGTGTTCACATCTACCCTTGGAAGGGTTTGGATTTTTTTAACCTAAGAGTAAGAGGAGACTAGTAAAGAATTTTAAGCAGAGAAATAGCACCAAATTTGCAATTTTTAGAGGTTACTGTGGTGGTAGTGTGGAAAACAAATTGGAGGAAAGGATAGGTCAGTGAAAACTAATATCCAGTGTTCAAGTCTTAGGTCCAAGATTAGATTAGCCCATAGTCATGGTGTAAGGGGCTAATTGTGTACCTTCTTTTAGCTCAGATTCCTCTTGTTTTTTTTTTATTAATACAGTAGTACAGATTACAGAAAGAAGTTGTTAGGATTAAATGAAAAAGCACTAATAAGAAGTAGCCATCCCCATTTATGGGTGAGGAAACAGGTTTATCAAAGTACAAGAGGATTCCTATTATTATTACTTGGTTTATCTGAATGTTTGAGAGTGATAGTCAGATGAGTGGGAGATAAAAGCAAGGCAGAAAAGACTCTCAAAACAAAACAAACAAATGAATAGAACCTGTGTAAGATCTGGGTGAGGACAGGATTTTGGATAAGCTGGTTGAAAAGGACATGATCCAACAGCCATATGGGACCTGATTTCAGTAGGATAAATCCTATTCTTTCTTCAGCAAAATGGAGATTTGGGGACCATAAGAACATTTTACTTTTTAATTTTCTTCATTTATTAAGGGTATAGATTTATCCTGATAAGCACAGTATATTTCTAGGTGCCTTTCCCCCCATATTATCTATCAAAAATCTTCCTGTTTGCTGTGCGATATCAGAAAGTATGTCAGAAGGATTGAGGTGTAGTGCAGAGATAGAGCCCTCTTTTAGCATGCATAAAGCTTTGAGTTTGACCCCCAGTACTGTGCAAAGAAAAAAGAAACTATATTTAAGATAGGGACAAAAGCCTTTATCATACAATTAAAGAGCAAAAAGTTAAAAAACCTACTTGCAATGCTATTTTTTTTTTTTTTTTGAGACAGGGTCTCGCTTTGTAGTTTAGACTGGCCCTGAGCTCAGCCTCAAACTCATATCACAGCAATCCTCCTACCTTTGCCTCCCGAGTGCTGGGATTACAGGCGTGAGCCACCACGTCCGGCACTGTGGTATGTGGTACTGGTTGCTGCTGGATGTGAGTCTCCACGCCCAGTATTGTATGTGGTTACTGGGGATCGAACCCGGGCCCTGGAGCTTGCAAGACAGGCGCCAGAACCACTGAGCTAAATCCCAAGCCCTGCTATTTATTTATTTATTTTATTATTATTATTTTTTAAAATCATGGATGGTTTTCAAATCAAACTGCCCTGCTTAGAATTATAAATAATAGGAAGATGGGCACTTACTTAGTATTTCTAGTAGGAGAGTAAAAGGAGAAGATGGGGCTAGATGATAAAGGTTTGACCTTTGTTAGCTTTTTACAGGATTACTTGTGTGCACTTTGAAAGCATGTGACTGAACAAGCTGGTCTTGAACTATTTCTGTTACACACTTTCAAATTCAGTAGTTCACCTTGCTGTGAGCTGTGAATATATTTAATGTGACTGAGTTAATGCACTTAATTTTTCCACTTAAAATATTTAACGAGCATCTGCAGTGGTCCACTTGCTGTGATAGGTCCTGAAGGGATGGCAATAAAACGTCCCAAAGCAAAAAACAAAGAAATGAGAAGATAGCTCCTTGCTGGAGGTTTTACTCTGACATGAGACTTTGTTCTCAGAGATTTCGTTACTTAAGGCTTTACTTCAGACATGCTTATTAAAGGATTAATGTACTTTTTAAACTCAGAAATTTTGATAAGAATGGGTATTTTGAGTTTGAGATTGACTATCTTAAGGTTCTGTGCCTGAGATTAAAGGAAAATCTTTAAATGTTTAAAAACAGTCTAGGGTATGCAAAAATAATATGATAGTAGATTAATATGCTTCTCTGTATGTCAAAATAGCAGCAATTGAGACAGTTGCTTTTCTGTCCTTTCTAATGACCTCTACTGAAACTTCATTTAAGAATAATTGATGTTGCCTTTCTTGATACCACTGCCATTGTATATTGCAGGGCCGGCTTGATTCTTTAACAGAAGTGGATGACTCGGGACAGTTAACCATCAAGTGCTCACAAAATTACTTGTCTCTCGATTGTGGTATTACTGCATTTGAACTGTCTGACTACAGTCCAAGTGAGGATCTGCTTGGTGGCCTGGGTGACATGACCTCCAGCCAGGTCAAATCCAAACCTTTTGACTCCTGGAGCTATAGTGAAATGGAGAAGGAGTTCCCTGAGCTCATCCGAAGTGTTGGGTTACTTACAGTGGCTGCTGACCCTGTCCCTTCCGACCTCAGTGAAGCAGTTGCTGAAGAGGCGTCTCAAGGGTCTCTCTCAGCAGAAGACAAAGGTGGATGTGAGGAAAACAGTGCTTCAACAGTGCAAGAGCAGGCATGTTTACCGTTAGGGATGTCATCTTCAGGGGAAGCTGAGATAAACAGTGTTCAGCCCACTTCTGAGACCATGATGCAAGAATCGAATTCCTGCTCACATCTTGGTCCAGAGAGCCAGCAGCTTGTTCCTTGTGAAAACATAACTCCCAAGCGATCCATCAGAGATTGTTTTAATTATAATGAGGATTCTCCCACACAGCCCACATTGCCAAAAAGAGGGCTTTTCCTGAAAGAGGAAACCTTTACAAATGAGCTGAGAAGCCCTGAAGACAAGAAGCAGATGTCTGCTCTGAAGGCTGAGCTGAGCAGAAGTACCCCTTCACTAGTAGACCCTCCCGACAGGTCCAAGCTCTGCCTGGCATTGCGGTCTTCCTATTTGCACAGCCCTTCAGCTGCCAGTCAGTCCTACGAGTGTTTGCACAAGGTGGGGGTCGGGAATCTTGAAAACATAATTAGAAGTCACATTAAAGAAATCTCTTCTAGTCTGGGACGGCTTAGTGACTGCCATAAAGAGAAAGCTCGACCTAAAAAGGTGCACAAGACCGCAGAAGAGGCGCTGCCATGCCGAACACCTAAACGAGGAACTGGTTCAGGCAAGCAGACAGAAAACATGAAGAGCTCAGTAGTGTCGAAGCAAACAGTTCCCTGTCCTTCCAAGGCCACAGAGGGGCTAGAAACAGATTCAGCTTCCACATCCTCAGTTGAGCCATGTAACGAGAGAAGTGGCAATGCCAAATTGCCAGCGCAGTCGGAAACATCCAGTTCCCCACCTCTTACTCAGAGCAGTGAATCCTCTGTCGACTCAGACAACATCACGTCTCCAGTAGGCCTTCTTGCAAAACACAAAAGCGAAAAGGCTCATTCTTCATCTCCAAGCCACATCACCAAGAATGGCCAGGTTGTAGAGGCCTGGTACGGCTCTGATGAGTACCTAGCACTGCCCTCTCACCTGAAGCAGACAGAGGTGTTAGCCTTGAAACTGGAGAATCTAACAAAGCTTCTGCCTCAGAAACCCAGAGGAGAAACTATCCAGAATATTGATGACTGGGAACTGTCCGAAATGAATTCAGATTCTGAGATCTATTCAATGTACCACGTCAAGAAAAAGCACACGAGGCCAGGCAGAGTGTCTCCAAGCTCATCCAGTGACATAGCCTCTTCTTTGGGGGAGAGCATTGAGTCTGGGCCCCTGAGCGACATTCCTTCTGATGAGGAATTGTGTATGCCTCAATCTGACCTGAAAAAATGCAATGATGAGAAGTCAGAGAAAGCTTCATCCTCTGAGAAGAATGAAAGTCACTCTGCCACAAAAGCAGCTTTAATTCAGAAATTAATGCAAGACATTCAACACCAAGACAACTATGAAGCCGTATGGAAAAAAATAGAGGTAAGATGGTCTTAACTTAAATGGGAGAGTAGTCTTACTTGAGTTCTGGAAGTAATACTGGGAAAAGCTCAACTACTTTTCATCCATTGTCCACTGTGTTACTATTTTTGATAAATCTAAATGATTCCTTAAAAGAAAGTTATCACTGCATTGTAATATGTGTATCACCAGGAATTCCCTTTTTCAATTCATTGTTTGATATGTTCCTTGCCTAGTATAGAATTCTCTGTCAAGACTGCTCAAATGTCGTAGAGATCCTCATGAATGGTGGATGCCCTAGATGTAAAAAAAATTAAACTAGAACAGTAGCCATGCACACACAAGTTCCCCAGGAGCATGTAAATGAAATATCCCAACTGCCTTCAATGCTTTCTGAACCATTTGTTCTTACCTCATAGCAGCTTCTACATCTCTAGTAACTTCCCATAGAATAGACTAGACATTTTTAATTTATTGGGATTTTTTTTTTTCTTTCCTCTGTCAGACTTCTGGCTTATAATCGTGCTTTTTTTTTCCCAGTTTTTTTTTGAGACAGGGTCTCACTTTGTAAGTTCAGGCTGGCCCTGAGCTCAGCCTCCAACTCACATCACAGCAATCCTCCTGCCTCTGCCTCCCGAGTGCTGGGATTACAGGCTTGAGCCACCATGCCCGGCACTGTGGTATGTGGTACTGATTGCTGGTAGACATCAGTCTCTACACCCAGTATCGTTGTATGTGGTTATGGAACCGAGCCTTTGAGCTTACAAGACAGGCATCAGAACCACTGAGCTAAATTCCCGGTCCAATCATGCTATGTTTATATAATATGTAGCACCAATGGGCTTTGGAGTGGGGGAACTGACATTTGGGTCAATATTTACTTTTAGAGAACTGTTAGATGTCATGGCTTTTTGAGAACTGCCATCAGAATTCTCAGTTTTGAGCTCTGTAAGTCATGAGTCTATTCTTTTGAGAAGCAACATCAAGGCTGGGGATTTAGCTCAGTGGTTCCGGCGCCAGTCTTGTAAGCACAAGGGCCCAGGTTCAATCTCCCCAAACCACATACAGTACTGGGCGTGGAGGCTCACGCCCAGCAGCAATCAGCACCACAAACCACAGTGCCAGGCGTGGTGGCTCTCGCCTGTAATCCCAGCACTCGGGAGGCAGAGACAGGAGGATCTCTGTGATGTGAGTTGGAGGCTGAGCTCAGAGCCAGCCTGAACCACAAAGCAACACCCTGTCTCAAAAAAAAAAAAAAAAAAAGAAAGAAAAACATTACCAAAGATATTAGTTGTCAATCAGTGATAGTAGTTCTTTTCCAAAGCTGTATTTGAAATCAATTTAGTTAATTAAGGTTTTCTTCAAAGACATGAAAGTGATTGTGCCTTGTATCATTTCAAGGTCACTTCACTATGTGTAAAGCTCTTCCAGATGTGGTTTTTTTTTTTTTTTCAGATACTTTTTTTAAACTTGATGTTCAAAGGTGTTATGTGCAGGGGAACAGGTCATGCCAGCTTAATCCCTCTTTTGATTGATTTAATAAACAGAAATTTACTAAGTTTACTATTTTCCCCAAACTAACATAGCTGGCTAGCTAACTAAGTAGTAGATGGACAGAAAGACAGATACCCCTTTGCCTGGAAAGCAAAAACACAAACCCATGTCTTTTGATTCTCAGTGCGATACTCTTTTGTCACGTCCTGTTACCTCCCTGAGAAAGCTTCCTCCCTGGGAAGCTGTGAGAGCAAAGTGTTTAGGAACCATCCAGATTTGATGGAGAGTAGAGGTGTAACCCCTGTGGGTCCCAGGTTTTTATACCTGCTGATTGCTGAACACTATCATAAAGCCAGAATTATGCTAAGAGCAGGTGAAAGTACAGTACATATGGACAGAATAAATGGGAGGAAGAAAATCTGGGTTCATCAAAAAGAGGGAAAAGTTAAATATACAATAATATTATTAATCAACATATATCAAGTATTTATATAACCACTCCTAAGAACAGTGCTGGTAATGTCTCTAGTTCGTGGATAAGGAGACAGGTTGAGAGAGACCAGGCAGTCTTCTCCGAGCCCGTACTAACTAAATGCTCCCCTGCCTGTCTGTTGGAGCGATCGATACGTACCACTTATAATTACTGTGATTTTGCTCCCAGAACATTCAGAGGTCCTAGGTGGTCTCTGCTTGACCTTCATTCGTGCTCTTCTTCCCTGTGCTCATTTCCCTCCATTCCTATTGGGCTCTTTATTCCTAGAAAGTGCTGGGCACAGTCCCCACCTTTAGGATGTTGTGTCAGTTTGCCTGCCCGAATCGTCTCATCAGCTTCCCTATTTTTAAAAATTCTTTCACCTCTTTTAAATTTTTGCAATCAAAAATTACTTTCCTAAAGAAATCTATCCTGACCTGACCATCTTTTAAAAGATATAATATGATCTTTTTATTTTTACAGCTTTATCACATTCTATTATTTTAAATAATTTTCTTATATAGTGTGCTTTTAATTTTAGTCCCTCTCCTCTGCTAGAATAGGAGCTATCTAAGGGCAGATGCATTTATCTGTTTCGTCTGCTAATGAATCTCAGGTGCTAGAACAGTGCTCAGCATCTAGTAGTGCTAAGTAGACTTAAATAAAGGAATGAACTTCCATTTTAGAATGTAGGAAACGGATTGCAGAGACACAAACTGACTTCTCTGCGGCACAGCTTGTAAGTCATGGAGCCAGGCTTCAAACCTCCATGTGCTTTATTCTTCCCACTATAGAAAGACTTGAGAAGACATGAAGTCTCTAAGGGAATAAGATACATAGAGAAAAGAAGAGGGGCAATGACTGAGAATCAAGTTGCAGCCCAGTTAGGAGTCAGAAGCAAAAAGAGGCAGAATGTACCAACAGCCCAACATTTACAACTTGAAGGGGGAGAGGTTTTTCTGGGCTCACAGTTTGAGATGGTTCAGTCCACAGTCAGCTGGCTCCAAGGAGGAAGGGCAGGGTAGAGGAGAACTGCCTACCTAGTTCACTGTAGCCAGGAAGTAGAGCAGGGGCACAGAACCAGAGAGAAAAGGGCTCAGAACCAGGATAATTCCCATGGTTGTAGCCTCCAGACCCACCCAGAAAAGTGCTTTTCTAATCTGGTAGAGATCTCCTAATGTAGTCAGTTTGACAGTCATAATTAATGATCACAGAGAAGATGCTCCAGCGTTCAGTAAATGGAGAGAGAAAGAGACATTTAATAGGAAGGTTACTACATATGCACAAAAAATGTAAGCACTTGTTAAGCAGTATATGTAAAAGTAAAAAACAAGTGGCAATGTTTCCTTCACAGATAAAGAAAAGCACTTTTGTAAATTGAATTTCCAGGGTCGGTCCCTTTCTTCATAGTACTGTAAGGGTCGAAGGGACTATTTGTTTAAATCTGGCTGATTTGCCTAGAACCTTCTCTAGAGATAGGTTAAATGAATGACACAGGCCTGAGGATTCATGGCCTATCAGAACTTCTCATGGCATAAAATTAAACATGAAAAACATGGCTCAAACCTTTGAACCAGAATTATGTGTTCTGATTCAGGAAATAAAAGCAATGAGGGAAAAGAAGAGAAGACATAACTGGAACAGATGGAAACTAAGAGAATGGTACAAAATTAAATTGGTGTGCTATTTAGATTTATGTGGTTTTGGTACCAGGGGTTAGCTAATGATATCCAACTAGTGGACAAATCTAATTCAATGTCTGTTTTAAAATAATGTTTTACTGGACACAGCCACACTCATTGTCTGTGAATGTTTTTGCTCTTCAAATCAGACCTGTGTAGTTGGTACAGGAACTATGGGCCACTTAGTGAGTAAAATATTTCCTGTTTGGATCTTTATAGAGAAAAATTTAATAATTTGAATGTTGTTAATTAAGGATGAAAGAAGGAAATAATTTCACTTAATATCTAGGATGTAGCATGTTTTGAAATAAATGTTTTCATTTAATTCATATAAAACCCTGTAGGAAGTCTGTTACCAGTCCCATTTTATAGATGAAGAACCTTAGGGTTGGACACAAGTGACTTTCCCAGGGTCATACACACAAACGCTAAGGGTTCAGGCCTGGGAGTCTAACTGAGATGCCAGAGATGACTTGCTTTTCTTCTAGAGATAAGCATGCCAGAAAATATAGACAATAATCATATGTGTGGCTAAAATCTATTTTCACAGCCCTCAGCTGTGAATTACTAGCTTAGTAATTGAACAGCATGGGTTTTTTCTCTTCGTGATTTGAATAGAAATGAACTGCCTAGTGAGTAGCCCCATGTCTAAAGTATGAAATTATTGATGTCAAGTTATCATTATATGATTTCCAGAATGTCTGGCAGGTGCAGTGCTAGATGGTACACCTCAGCGAAGAAACATATTATGACCTGAGTCCTTTGAAATGTAGTGCAAGACTCACTTCTCATGTCACAGTTCTCAAAACTTGTCTTAGAAATATGACTGCATTGGGGCGGAACCAGTGAAACCACAGTGATAGATGCATGACATAGTTGAGCCCATTTCCTCGCAGAGATATAAATGTCTTCAGATGCTAGAGTTTAGCATCTCAACTATAGTCCAGTGACTCACTTGTTGTTGCATTCTGTCCCAGCGACATCTATGACCCAATTTTAACTTGCTTGCGGCCAGCGACATCTATGACCCAATTTTAACTTGCTTGCGCCTCAGTTATTTCGGATTCAGCATGGCAATACTTAGCCGAATGCTTGCTCCTTGTCGGAAGATGAAGCTGGCTGGTGATCTGCCCACTGTTACGTGAATGCTAAAGGGGTTGTGTCGGGAGCAAACTTGGGGCTGAGTTTTTACATTTCTTTAGGAATCTAGACAGAATGTTTCCACCTTTCAGCCTTCATCTGGTTGATCATTGACACAGCAATAACATCACCCTGAGAGTGGCAGTTATATTGGAACTATGTTTTCCCAAGTTTTGCTTTTTCTTTCCTCTTCTATTTTTAATTATTGTGGTTAAAAATATGTAACATACAGTTTTACAATTTATGATCTTCAGCATTTTAGGAGTAGAATTTATGAGTGTTAAATATCTTTGGTAAGTATATATATGAAAGAATTAAAAGCATCATATCATTGAGACATATGTGCACCCCTATTTATAACAGCTCAGTTTGTGATAGCTAAATCTTGGAAATAGCCCAAATGCCCACCAACTGGAGACTGGATAAAGAAGATTTTTAAAAAATAAAATGGAGTGTTACTCAGCCATAAAGAATGATTAATTAGAACCATTTATACTCAAATGGATGTCCCTTGAGGACATACTCATAAGTGAAATAAATAGGTCACAGATGTGTAAATAGCATTTCATTTCTCTAGTATGAGAAACAAAAAGTATAAAAGAGTTTCAGAAGATATAGACATTGTGAAATAGAAAGAGAAGGTTCCTAAAGGGTAAAGGGAAACGGGGTAAGGGAGGATAAAGGGAAAGAAAAAAGTTTGATGATAAAAACAAACAAAAAAGGAAACAAAACGTATGTATGTCAGAGGTGAGGGGTTGTAGGAAGGGCAAGGGAATGGGAAAAAAATGAGAATTAAGATGTGTCAAGTATAGGTACAAATTCTCCATGTTAAATAGGGTGATGATACATGTTTAAAATGTAAAATCAATTAAAAATATACTTATCTAGTGAACCAACATCTCCAGAGATTTTTTTCATCATGCAAAACAGAAACTCTGTTCCCCTAAACAAATCTTTTACTCTGCAGCCCCTTTGCCACCATTCTGCTTTTGTCTCCATGACTTTGATCATTCTAAATACCTCACATATGTGAAAACATTCAGTATTTATCTTTTTTTGACCGGCTCACTTCACTTAGCATATTGTTCTCAAGTTTCATCCTTACTGTGTTGTGTGAAAAGATTTATTTACTTTTTAATCCCAAATAGTATTCCATTATAAGTATGTGCCACTTTTTGTTTATTGTTTTTCCATTTATCTGCTGATAGACATTTCATTGTGTTCTTTGATACACAAAAGCTTTTAAATTTAATGTTGTCCTATTTGTGTATTTTTGTTCTTGTTATCTATGCTTTTGGTGCCATTTCAAGAAATTATTGCCAAATTCAATATTATCAGTTTCCTCACTTTATTCTAGGAGTTCTTACAGTTTTTAGTCTTTGTGTTTTTTTTAATATCAGTGTTGGTTATGGCTACCTCTTATCTTTTAAAGATCTCACATTAGCCTTCTTTTAGGACAGGATACAACTTCAAGGCTAGAGCTGAGTCAGCTTTTGGAATTTATCTTTAAAAAACCCAAAGTCACTAATCTTTAAAGTCCTAACTGGACTTTGCTTATTTAACTTGAGAAATGCTATTTGAAACAGTTATATATTTCTTCATTCAGCCCATTAGAAGTTTATACTTAAGGTCTCTGTATTAGTTCTTCACCTTGATGTTTCTGTAGTATCAACTACAACTAGTTTTCCTCATGTTAGTACAGTGGCACTTTGTTTTGGGGTATTGACAGTGAAATCTTTGGAGCATCATATGGGAACCATTATGAAGTGATTCTACTTTTTCTCACTGGTGTTGCATTTTGCGGTGCCATTCCTTTATGCTGACTTCTTTCCTTCAAAGTCATTAGTCTTGTCTCTGTATTGTCTCTTCTTTACACCTGCTTGTCCCATTCCTTTTTCTTTACTCTTTTTTTTCTGTACCTTCTTTTCACTTTTTGACCCCTGTTTTCTTGAGGAGTATCTTCTCTTTTTTCTGCCTCTACTGTTGTAGAAATTACCAGATTCCTAATATGAAAGCAATATGATTTGGCTTCTCCTCACCACTCAAGCATGCAGCCTTGATCTTCACAGTGCCCTTTTTAATGTTAGAAACATGATTCAGAAAATCAAGGAGCTGTTTGGATACAAAATGGAGAACTAGACTTTAATGTAAATACCAAAGAAGAAGCAAGATTCTTAAGGAATTGGAGGCACCTAACTTTGTAATTAAAATCAGGAGATTCAGAAATCCTAAAGGATCACAGATTGAATATGGGTTGACAGTGCAGATGGCTTTTCAAGAAGAGGCACAATGTTGGAATACTACAGGAGCTCTGACTTCTCTTTTTTATTTTTACTGTGTGTGATAGGAAATTTTGTTTGGACTTAAAACAAATTTGGGATTTAAAACTTGAACAAGCTATAACAACATATTTCAAGGCTCTGTCCTTATTTTATAACACAGTATTTGATAACTGCCAAGTGGAAAGCAATAACTGCCAATATGGGAAAGCAGAATAAGGAAAACAAATATAGCTAGACCAAGCCTCGCAAAAGAAGGAATAGTTGAGTTGGGGCTTGAATGGTGAGTAGAATTTACATAGAGCTGATGAAGAATGATAGAATTTTTTTTGCCTAGATGAAGCTTGATAATAAGAATATTCAAAGTCTGCCTGAGAAATAGTAAAGAAAGGGTCCTGATGTTTTGGAGTATATGCTAAGCTGGCATACACAAAGAGATCCCCAAAACAGAAGATACAAATCTCATTTTCTCTCACTTAGCAAGAGTCAAACAGTCCAGACAAGACAGAAATCATCTACAGATCCATTTTCTTGCCCTGCCACTCTCTGGTACTGTCTCTGTCACTCACAAGAAGAGGGAAGTGAGGAATAGTTAGCTTTCTTCTTATGGATGTGACTTAGATAATTCTCACAACACTTGTGCTCACCTCCCATTGGCTCAGACTTTGTCACATGGCATCACTCAACTGCAAAAGAGATCTGGAAATGAGTCTCCGGGTTATAAATATTAGGAGAAGAATGTCTGTTGGGGCCGGGGATTTAGCTCCGTGGTTCCAGTGGTTCCAGCACCTGTCTTGCAAGTGCAAGGACCGGGTTTCGATCCCCGGTAACCACATACAATACTGGGTGTGGAGACTCACACCCAGCAGCAATCAGTACACCATACCACAGTGCTGGGCGTGGTGGCTCAGGCCTGTAATCCCAGCACTCGGGAGGCAGAGGTAGGAGGATCGCTGTGATGTGAGTTGGAGGCTGAGTTCAGGGCCAGCCTGAACCACAAAGCGAGACCATGTCTCAAAAAAAAAAAAAAAAAAAAAAGAATGTCTGTTACACAACTGCTGATTAAACTAAAGTTTGTTTAAAGAAAGGAGCATATAAAGCTGTAATACAATCAGAATACCAGGAACTCGGAATCCAGGTGTTGTGGAGGCAACCAGAAGGCAATTACAGTGGTACTTTCACCCAGAAATTTAATTCTTTCTCTGATTCTTGTTGCAACCTGTACACTGAATCGAGTGAGAACCGAATCGAATTTCCCCAAAGGTGAGCACTGAGCATAGACGTAATTTGACTGTTCTCATCCAGTGTGCTTTGTGACCACGATCGTGGAAAGAATGAAGTTAGTGAGCCGAGGTACCACTGCATCTGCCGAGTGAATCCACCAGTAAATGTGTGTGGAAGGGCACAAGTGAGAGAATGTATCGCTGAGTTTGCACTTGAGATCAGGGTTACAAACTAAAGTGACTCTACGAGGCTATGCGGGTGAATTAAAGTGAGTCCCACAGTCATTGTAAATGGCAAGTGATGGATAGAATCAACTGGAAGACACTGGACAGATTTGCAGAGCAGCCACTTCTCAGCTCAGATAATAGTTGCATGGAAATATGGGCCTTCTGTGGAGATACTACAGTTTAAAAAATATGTAGGAAATTTGTGTTTTCTGTGACATCTTTCAATTTTTAACATTGGGTCTGAACGGTTTTTAAACGGACCAAACAGAACACAGCTGTGAGATAGATTTGGCCTTCCAACCACTAATTTACAAGTTTGATGGGAAATGACTGCAAATTTTGGCCCACCGAGTTGGTTTAAGAAGATTAATCCGGGTGTGGTATACCGGATACACTTGTAAGCACAGTGATTCACAGTCGAGGGAGAACTTGGCAGAACTCCCAACATCTGGCTCCACCCCCAAGGCAGTAATGAAAACCTCAGGGGTTGAGTATATTTAAAAACTCTTTTTAATGTGCAGGCAAGGTCAGGAGCTTCCCCTCCGAGGATAGTTTCAAGGGTATTACAGTTATCTGTACATGAGGTAAAGGGGCCTAAACTGTGATTTTAGAAATAGACTGAAGTGGTGGGTAGGGGAAAGTAAAGAAGGGAAAGAAAAAGGAAACAAAGATTATGTATATAGGGAGTGAGAGTCGTAGGGAGGGGAGGAGAAAGGGGAAAAATAAGAATCAAAATGTGCCATGTACAGGAACAAATTCCCAATGTTGAATGTGATCATAATGTGCCACATTATAAAATGTGCCAATCAAATTAACTTAAAAATAAATCTTTTCCCCTTTTTTTTTAAAAAAGACACAGACTAAAGAAGGGGACAGAAGTGGAACATGTTATAAAGGAAAAATTTATAAAAGTTTGTGTCTATTTTAAATTAAGAGAGTGAAAAAAGGAAATCTAAATTGAGATGTGAAGCTGAAATTTGCTGGCTGGGAGGTGTAAGCAGTTTAACAAATTGCTCCAAGGGACATACGAAATGAAGACACATACTGGATGAAGGGAGGAAAGGTAAATGTTACATTGTACGTATACATTGTGGCCCAAATCCAATTCTGGGTTATGACCAGCCTAACAGTTTTTAAAATGAGACTACAAAAGGGAGTAAAACAACCCTTTGTGTATATTCTATTTGTTGCAACGCCACCAGGAACAAGCATTTGCTAATAGAACTGTTGAACATGTGAAATTAATTTTGGTTAAGAAGAACTACAGGAATCCAAAGCAAATTTTTCCGAGTTGATACTCTTAACATATAATGTTTTAATGCAGGGTCAGTTCAGGGCCCGCAAAACCTCGATTTATCAGAGATGATTTAGCGCCACCGTGAGGCTATCTCCGGGCACTGCACCTGGTCATTGGCCTTTGCAGTTCCCAGGGAATATGCTCCGTTTTGTTTGTAGTTGTAACCATGAAAATGAAACTATGGAGTTCTTTGTGATTTTCTTAGTACGAAAGGGCTACGACACAATGATATCTTCTGCTGATATGATGGTGCCCAACTACATTTGATGGCAAATATTTCTATAATAAAAAAACCAAAGGAGGAATAAACTCAGTTTTGCATTTTTAAATTCAAAAACTAAAATAATCCGTAGGCATTAGTGAATTACTATGTATCCTTAAGCCTGAAGTAATAACTTTGTATTTAGGGAGCAATGTGTTTGAGAGAGAACACTTAAGAAAGCAAAACAATACTTTGACATTTATTGCCTGTGTATGGTGTATCAGACAAGGTGCAGATGAATATGCATATCTTTAATACTTCATTTCATTGAATTCTCAAAACAAATTTTTTCTTGATGCAGATGTAGTATGTTCCCACTTTCTCAGTCAGGGAAGAGAGAAGTAGAAAATTAGAAGTAGAAAGTAGTAATTTACCTAAGAACATAGAATTTGGGAGCGGGAATTTGGTGTATAATTCAAACCCTTACGTTTTAATTATGAAAACTTGTATAAATCACATTAACTTTACTATATAAGCTTTGTGGTCCTCAGACGAAATATTAATTATGTTTTTCATCCCATTGTGCCAATTATTATATGAAATTACAAAGAGCAAAAGCTCATTGGAAACTCGAAGCTGCATGAATATGAGTCTTATCATCATTAGAGCTTTCTCTGTGAATCTAGGGAATTAGCATCAATTACTTTGAAAAGAACTAGAATGAGAGTCTCAACTCTTCCTCTAAGAACTTCAGTTTTATCCGTAACCATCTTGTAAACTTAGCCTTTCAAACTTCAGTTTTTAGAAATAAATATCCATAAAGCAACTGAAGGATTGACCTAGAAAGACTCCTTAGTCCTTAAATTCGATGTGAGGCTGGCCGAGGAATGACTAAGAAAAGCAGTGATTTTTCTGAAACTATTCATCGAAATACATCACTTCAACATGGCTAGCCTTACGCTCCATGGGAATGAGGGTAACTTGTGCTGAGACACCTCTAATGACAAGTGAATGTGAGGCTGCGACACTAACGCACTTGAAGTTGTGAAGCTATTCGTGCTGCATTCCGAGCATGGTAATCTGACAAAAACCAGACCTCCTCCAAGAGTCTGGGGCCTGGCTAGTGTTTAGAAGATGCCAGGAAACTAGGGCAAAGGGTGACAGAAAACAAGTGAGGAACTGACTGAAAATTTGATATGGATTAGTTGGGATTCATGCAAATAAAATCAACTAAGTGGAGCAGATTGGAAATCTTGGCAGACTTGCCTACATGGTGTCCATCAGTACTTGACTTCGACTCTGCTCAGACAGCATGGAAAATACATAGATCCTATGCAAAGATCATGTTAAGACCATGTTTGGTATTTTGAAGTTCTTTTTCTTGACAGTATTTACTGTGTGCATCAGGTATGTGTGTGTGTGTGCATGTGTATGTGTGTGTGTGTGTGTGTGTGTGTGTGTCTGTGTTATGTGTGTGTGTGTTGACAGAGGCAGTGGAGAGACAGAGAGGTGAAATCATAAGTACGATCTTATACCCTGCTTTTTCTACCTCCCTGAGATCCAAAATAAAGGTGGCAAGTTTAACAAAGATAGGTTTACTTTGGATTTTTTAATTTTCTGTGGCATAGAGAAAATTGTCTTAACTTGCAAGATAAAGTTTCAGTGAAGCTGTTTTCCTTCTTTTAACCTCACTCCATCTCACATTTTATATGTTGGGTGTATGCTGTACTAAAGGGATGATCTTATTAATGAGAGGTAAAACCTATGAAGAGTCATCCTGCCCCCCACTCTTTCTGACGTATTTATGTACCTGGGGAATACACCTGTATAAACTGTAAGACCAGCTTTGATGGGGCACCAACAAGTGGCCATTCAAGATAGTAGTCAACAGGACTTTACGGCAAAGGAAAAGTTCCACTTTTTGGGAAGAGATCTCTGGACCAATGCATATAATAATGGGTGAAGGGACCTTGGTACTGGATGGTTGTGAAATATGGGGCCTAGAATATGGACTCTTCTTGGGCCTTGTTAGTCAGACCAAGTCATAGCTTATGTACTTGTGTTTTCTGATCACCAGTGTTATAATGAGTGAGTAACTTGACCTTTCTGTGCCCTAGTTTCATCCTCTACAATAAAAGTATAGGCCATATCCATCACATAAAATGGTAAAAGAGCTTAAAAGAGTATCTGGGATTTAGTAATCACTCATTAAAGGCTAGCTCTTGAGATGGTGGTAGTGCTTCCTAGAGTATGGGAGGAAGGGGCAAACCTTAGCAGCCCATGTACACAGATAGTTGTGGCCTCTTGAGATCCAGTGCTCTCGCTCTGTTTTCTCCTCCCATCTTCAGCCACTTAGTTATCATGAAGGCCACCTTTTACCGGGTCCCCATCCACAATGGTTAAAGCCATGCCTCCCCTCTCTGGGGACTGGTCGTGGCTACCCTCGCTTCCTACACCCCTCTCTTGGTGAGACTCCGAGATCCTGCTCTGACAGATTGTTTTTTTCCCCTCGAATATTGGGAATTGAAACCAGGACTTTTGCCCTGAGCTACATTCCCTCCCCATTTGAAATTTTGAGACAAAGTATCACTAAGTTGTTCCGGATGTGTTTGAACTTGTGATATTCCTTCTGCCTCTGCCTCCCAGAGTTCTGGGACTGCAAGCGTGTGCCACCATACCTCATGCCTGGTGACAGATCATTCTTATACTGTATTAAAGATAATTCTTCTCTAATAGGCCCAATCATTTTAGTTAATGTACTTCTCTGACATCTTAGAAAGTTTATGTAGGAGAATTCATGCTATGAATGTGTATTTAGACAAACACAAATATCATTCTGAGTTATAATGCTGTCATACAGCAACCTTACAAATATATATATTTATTTGTTGCCTGAGTTTATATTTGTATTTATTTATAATTATGTGCTTATAAATAATAATAATTTCATAGCAATTTTTAGCCAGAGGGAGGGTCATTACAGTATGTTATGTAAAACATTTTGTCCTTTGGGAAAAACTTCTGATAGTTCCTCTCACTCCTTTGCTTCCAGACTTCAGTGATCACTCGTTGTCCTTAGGGTGAAGTCCACACTCCAGAGCGAACTCATGACCAGAATCAACAACCTCACCTCTCATTGTTCCCAGCTTGTCTCCAGAGCATTAGCTATGCTCAGCTACTTCTCTCTTGAGCTTTATTTGCCAGCAGTGTTGTCTGCTCCATTCAGCCCTCTTTATTCTTTTTCTGAATCAATTGGATTTATCTGCTGGGGACAAACCTAGTTGTGATTTCCTCCAAGAAGCCCCCTTTGCTACTGCAAGACTGAGTTAAAGTCCTTTCCAATGGCTTCTGAGCACGTGGGACAATCTATGTCAGAGGTTCTCAGAGTATGGTCCAGGTACTTCTGTGGGCTTAATGCTGCTCAATCGAGGCAGTAATCACAATTGATAAACCAACAGACTCTGAAATTTTGTATTATTTTTAAAAACTCTGGTTCTGGCTGCCTTTTTCTGTTTTTGAACTCTAGAAATCTTGTCGAAGGGACCAGTATAAAAACATAAGAATGAATAAGTTCAGTCTGATGCGTGAGAACACAACTCTGTTCTGGCACCACTTCGTACTCGTGCATTTTCAGTCCCATACATAACCTTTTTGGACCTTATTTTCCTCACTTACAGGAATTTTGAAGTAGACACATTCTCAGGACCTAAGAGAACTTGGTCTCTACTCCTGATCTGTGTGGGAATTTATCTCATTTCTTCTTTTCTCTTTTCCTAGCAGATACTACTTTCTGTCTTGTTGCCTTTACTGATATTATAGTGGCTGGAATATTACCCTTTACTGACTTGCTGCTCTGCAGCTCTTTGGTAGAGAACAAGCTTTGTCATTTTCTTGCTTCTCTATATGATACCCTCTGCTTATGGAATTCCAAATTTTTCTAAAAATAACTTTGTTATTACTAAAGAATTATATTATCCCTAGAGAAAATTTAGAATAGTTAAATAAACAGCAACTAAACCCTCAATTAATCCCTTGAATAACTTAGTATTCTATAAACATTCACATCTAGTCATATGTACTCCTCTTCCAATAGATTTGATTTGCAAGGAGGTCTTACTAATCAGGAAAGCATTTAGAGCTAATCTAAACATAAGATTATAACATTTTCAGCTTTGCACTTCAGTGTCAAGGAGCCAGCCCTTTTCATTAAAACTTTATGGACATGTTGGGAAATGTTGTTTACTAAAAGTGATTGATTAGCCCTCAAAGGTAGGGGAACTCTTTAAACTGTAAAGAAAAGATCTCAGGCAGAGAAAGGAGCAGAAAAAACTGAAGAGAGGAGTAGAGATCTAGGGGAGGGAGGAACTAAGAGAATGGGGGAGAGAAGAACAAAGTAGAAGAGGGACAGTAGCCAAGAAAGAAAGAAAATAGAGAGAGCAGGAAAGAGAAAACGCAACCTTGGGAAGAATGATCTGAAAACAGAGCTACGGCAGAAGTTCCAGTGTGTGACGAGGGCTGGGATTCTCCCAGGGGCTTGGAAAATAGTGGACCACAGAGGAGGTCCCCATCCTTTGTCCCCTGGGTCCACTCAATGAGAGCGAGTCGGGCTAGAGTGTGTGTGATGTGGTTCTCCACAACTGGACTCTGCAACCGAATTCCTGACCTGTATCATAGTTTTACAGTCTTGAATAACTGCATGATCTCTGTGCCTTAGTTGTTTCCTCTGGACAAGGGGATAGTTTGATAATTTATTAAATTAATATGTTCTTAGAAGAATGGTTCACAGATGCATTTAAATATTAAGTGTTGGTGCTTAGAATACCGGATATCTAAACCCCACAATTAAATCATTAAACTGTCATAATAACTGATTTAAAGGTATGAGCACCCTGCTGTCTGGGACCGGGTGGCATATGTAAGCAATCTGATATCCTTATCCACATTCCCCCTGGGCCTGGAAGTGCTCCAGGCAGGATCTTACCTGGAGGAAGTGAACAAAGATTTCCTCCCTGGGAGCCACACCCGGAGCATCCTTAGCTTCTTTCCCTATGAGGTGGAGAGAGTGGACATTTTGTATCATAGGGTTGCTTCAAGGACTGCATGTGTCTGGTAGATAGTAAGTGCTCAATTAATATTAATAATAGTTTGTTACTTCCACTTTGTTCCTCAGTATTTTGTTCATCTCTGTTTTTATTCATGTTGATGATGTGAATTCCAACCCCGTTTTCCATTTAAATCAATAATTCTTTTCTTTAAACCCTAGGAAACAACTGAACTCTAAGCTTCTAGGTTGGTCAAGGGAAGCCCTTTTGAAGAATAAGAATAATACTATTCATGCTTTTATTTTGCTCTGTATTCTCCGCTTATGGCTTTCTATCTTTATTCCAGAATAATATCACCAGGAATGTATTTATATTCTAAAGACATTCCATTCAACCTTTAGAAAAGAAGCTAAATATTTCATAAAGCATTTCAGTATTTTAATTTTTTGTGACACAGGATTTAACACTGCCTGAAACCACTGCAGTTTTTCTTTAGTGATTATTTTAGAAGCACAAGCCATCTGTTTTCTTTTGGGTTGGGTTTGGAGACCAGAAAGAAGACAAGTAAGGTGACAGGGCCCAGAGTACTACTTTTAGCTCCCCAGCACTTTGTTGAAAGCCTCAGGTTCAAGGTCTGGCGTATTAAGTATGTCCATCGCTGGGTGGTTGAAAAATGGTAAATTGCATGTAAGTGCTGTTGTCCAAAAATATAAATCAGATTTTTCATATGGGAACTCCGTGTGTCAGAATTATGTGCAAAAATGTAAGCTTAAAATGTTCAGAAAATCTGTGAATGGACCTGAGATTTAGCTCGGTGGTCCTGGTGCCTGCCTTACAAGCACAAGGTCCTGGGTGCATCCCTGGTAACAATGCCGGGCGTGGTGACTCACATCCACCAGCAATCAGCACCACATACCTCAATGCCGTGGCTCACACTTGTGATCCCAGCACTTGGGAGGCAGAGGCAGGAGGATTGTTGTGAGTTTGAGGCTGAGTTTAGGACCAGCCTGAACTAAAAAATGAGACTCTGTCACAAAAAACTAAAAACAAAAACAAAAACAAAAGCAAAAAAATAAACTGTACATTGGTAGATGCACATACCAAATTGCAATGTATAATTTTGCTCCTCAGTGGAATTCTAATTTATGAGTTTCCAGAGCTTAACCAAAGCTTTACTGTGGCTAAGAGGGTGGTGATATCCTATAGGTATTACTTATCAGTAGCCCCATATTAAATTTAAAAGACTTTCTCCAAAGAATGTTGATAAATTAATAAGTGAGATTATTCTTAAACTTGTAGCTGTTCATATAGAAATGTAGTGACCCCTGGGTCCACTGGTAAAGTAAAGGAAAGTGAAGTCTTTGCTATTGTCCAGGTTCAGGTGCTGCCTCCTCTCCACTGCCTGAGTGATGGTGTGCCATGGAAGCCATGGCAACCTCGCCAATACCCGGAGCAGTGGCTGCCACCACTGGAGTTGTGGCTGTGTGAGGACTTCCCCTCTACCGCCCCTTCAGCACTGAGCACAGTGTCACAGACTTAAAGAATAATCAGATGTTTTTGAGTGAACAAGATAAAAGATCAAATTGGAACTTTTAAATCTGCAGTCACTTAAAAAAATCATTTATCAAGCCCTTATGTTGTATTAGAGCTTAAAATATATTTTTTTTCTCGTAGTCCTCATGTGACTCCAAGATGACTAGTACTATTTCTCTCTTATAATGAAGAAACTGAAGTTCAGAGACATTAAGTAGCACATTTAGCTTACTGCTGGGATCAAATTCAGCTTTATTTGGTTGTAACAACTATTTTCTTAACATTATCCATATTGAGTGACTCTAAGTATTGTTTCCCTTTTTCTTTTCTTCTTTTAATATACCCTTTCCTTATCTCAAAAATTAGCCTTCACTTGTAGAGTTTTCCGTTTCTGATTTCTGCCAGGGAACGTAGCCCAGCTGCTGGGTCAGCAGGCCTTTCATTGTGTGTGGTGCCAATGAGGCTGTCGGATGCTACCACTTCCTGTCTCCTCACAGGGCGTGGAGAGTTCTCATCTCCTGGACCCCACTTTTCTCATGTAGCAGGACAGTGACAACTCTACTCACTTTACACAGTCTTTATGAAGCTTAAACGATCTGTGATGTATAAAATCCTGACGAGTCCTAGCACAAGTACTATATACAAGGGCTGCTTCTCACTTAAGCTCCAGTTACCTGGATGAGAACTTTCACTGAATCCTTTATACTAGAATCTGAGGTAAATTTTACCTAAATACCGAAGGATTTAGGTAAATTTTAATGTTTTAAAATACATAACAGCAGCTAGACAAGTGGTGCATACCTATAATAGCAGCACTCAGGAGGCTAAGGCAGTAGTCTCAGGCAGAAAAGGAAGGAAGGAAGAGGGAAAGAAAGAAGTTAGTTTCCTGGACTTTTGACTCTGTAAGTCAGGTACCATCTTTCTTTCCCCACTCTGCTTCCTGTCCCACTTACCTGGGACAGGAAACCCCTCCTTTTCATTGTGAATAAACAGTGCAGCTCTGTCAGAGGTCAAGGGTGCTTACCCCATAGTTAAACAATAACACTTTTTGTGAGAGAGAAAAAAGTAGGAAAGTTAATGAAATAACGAGTGTTTTGAGTATCTGTAATCTATCATGAGAGTGTAGTTATTTGTAAGACTTATATGTCCTCTCTGAATAAATTCTTCAAATGTGTGGTCCTCACCTGAGGGCTGTGGCGACTTAATTTTTAAACACTAGTGAGAAGATGTGTATGGGCACGTCCATCCTGCTTTTTAGTCTTTAAAGAGACTGATGCTTTAGAAAGTTTTAAAAGTAGTTTTTAAAAAAACACCCTATGATGGAACTTTTCCATGTAAATTATTTGGAAGTGAGAATTGTGCTAGCCACTGGTCATAGCAGGGCTTACCACAGTCCCATTTTCTCCTAAGCTTGATGACTGAGATTTTTCGAATGACTGGGGTGAAATCCTGGCTTGTCCTCAGTCAAGAGTGTAAATATCGCATCTTTTCTCTGGTATGAGAAAATAAAGATGTAAATGAGTTCTAGAATTGTATGTTATATATTGTGAAATAGAAAACACTCAAAGTGAAACAGGGTGAAGGGGGAAAATAATGACATTATAACAAAAAAGAAAGGAAACAAAGTTTATGTATATAGGGGGGTGGTAGGGTGGGTAGGGCTATGGGCAAAAATGAGAATTAAGTTGTGTCATATACTGGTACAGATTCTCGTTGTGGAGTGCAGTCATGATGTGTATATATAATGTACCAATAAAGATTTCAGTAAAAAACAAAAGACTTTACAGGCACAGAGCCTGTGTCAAATATGAAGGTGACTAGGGGTCTGCCCTGAAGGAAGGAAGTCAGTAACAGCGTGGGTGGGGGCTGCACTGGGGCTTGTGGACTGTATCACCCTCTCTACAGTCCTGGACTGTGAAACAGAGAGGAAGGGAGAGGAGATGGAGGAAGGGACAGAAAAGGACAAGGACACTGGAGGCAGAGAAATGTCGGGAAGGATACTGAAAAGATACGTTAGCAGATGTTTTGCACAACAAAGACTAGACACCGGCGGCCTATCATGTGGTTTTGTTAGTGAGTGGAGTGTGCGTAAATTGCCGCTTTATGTAGCACAGTGCCAGCACTGGGTTGCATTACAAAGAGAATCTGACTGTTATGACCTTCAGTTCTCCAGGTAAGCAAGTATGAAGCCCGAATATTAGAAAAACATACCTATGTAGGCCAGTACTAGAAAGAATAACAAATTTGGGTTTAGACAGAATTCTGATATAGACAGGATAGGTTTTTACAAAATCCAGAAGTGTCTTTACTTTTTATTTATTTTAATTTTTTTTTTAAGGTTTTTTGAGACAGGGTCTCGCTTTGTGGTTCAGGCTGGCCCTGAGCTCAGCCTCAAACTCACATCACAGCAATCCTCCTGCCTCTGCCTCCGGAGTGCAGGGATTACAGGCGTGAGCCACCACGCCCGGCACTGTGGGATGTGGTACTGGTTGCTGCTGGGGTGAGTCTCCACGCCCAGTATTGTATGTGGTTACTGGGGATCGAACCCGGGTCCTTGCACTTGCAAGACAGGCGCCGGAACCACTGAGCTATATCCCCGGCCCTATTTTAAAAGTTTTAAAAAATAAATAAAATTAGGGCCGGAGAGTTAGCTCAGTGGTTCCGGCGCCTGTCTTGCAAGTGCAAGGGCCCGGGTTGGATTCCCTGGTAACCACATAACAATACTGGGTGTGGAGACTCGCAACCAGCACCACATACCATAGTGCCGGGCGTGGTGGCTCACGCCTGTAATCCCAGCACTCGGGAGGCAGAGGCAGGAGGATTGTGATGTGAGTTTGAGGCTGAGCTCAGGGCCAGCCTGAACCACAAAGCGAGACCCTGTCTCAAAAAACCTAAATAAATAAATAAATAAATAAATAAATAAAATTACTTGATTTCAGTAGGTCAGTGGTTAGACATGCTTTGTATTGTTAAAATTTTTGCCATAGTGATATATATTTCAGTATTCCTAATTATGTCTAGCAGTTTACACATAGTAGACACTTAGGAGAGATGTATTAAGTGAAATAAATGATCTCTGTTTGTATTAGCATCGCACCTGCGTTTCAAAATAAATATTTTGCTTTTTCCTATGTTTTTAGTTACATCCTCTTCATCCTTCATTCACACCTCCAAAACTGTAGTGGAGCTTCTGAAACATCCACAGGCCCTTGTTAGATAGGTCTAAATGTGAATACTTCTGAACAACTACAAAGCGTATTTACCGGGTAATACTTTCTTGGTCTTTCTAAGAAAGAGAATCTTACCCGATGTGGTTAGTCCACACTTGCAATCCAAGCTATTCAGCTAGGAGGATAACAAATTCAAGCCCCACGTGGGCAACTTACTGAGTGATTCCTGAGACCCTGTCTCAAAAATTAGATTAAAAAGGACAGGAGATACAGAAGTCGCTTGTTGGCAGAGTACCCTTAGATTCCATCTTGAGTACATCCAATGTACTCTCCATAGCACAGAGCACTCTGATGATACTACACAGATGAACTTGTTGTCACAGAAATTAAAAAAAGAAAAAAGCAAGTGACGAAGATACCCAGAGGTGAACAGATTCCAATTTCACCTGCTTTCATGATTTCTGTTTATATTTTTGAAGCTGTATATATAACCAAAAAGGGAAATGACAAAATAAGATCTCTCTAAGAGGAAATGAAGTAATTGGGATTTTTGTTTTATGACAAGTTGGAAACACTAGAGTTTTCAGATTTCCGTTGTGATTGATGAGACTGTTGGCAAGAAAAGAGCTTGAGAAATGTTGGAGAGGATGGATTTAATTAAGAAAGAAACTTTGGAAGAACTTGTACTTCCTTGATATTCAACAGCCTTGTTTTGTCATCTTGCTGGACTGGACAGAGATATCATCCAGAAATGTTCATCCATACCTCATGGTTTTTCCCAAATTGAAGCTCAATGTGATCATGTTTCTGTTAGGAAGTCGGACATACATCATTCAACACTCTTTGGCTAAGACTATAAGTACTCTGAAACACTGTCTTCATCTCACAGTGACCAACCGACCACCTAGACTCTGCCTTTCCTATAAACTTCTGTAGGGAATAGACAGTAGTCCTATAAGTCTATCTGGGCAGCAAAAGTCTCCTAATTTCTCACAAAATTTTTGTTATAAGAGCAGCAGGAATTAGGACTTGAGTTCAGACAGACTCTGCCCATACTTCTCGCAAACTTAGCACACATCTGAAGGAACTTCTGGTAAATATGAAGGCAGATATAAATTTGTAGGACATTCTAAGCCCTGTGTAGGCTATCCGAAAAAGGGGCTTAGGAACACTATTTTGAAAAGACACAAGAGTCCATTGGTAGTGGAATGTGGATGAATTCTACATTGAAATAGTCAAGCATTGGCTAGGAAATGAAAAAAAAAAAAAACCTCTCACATTTATAAAATGCAAGAAAGTAGAGAGTATATTAGTTGATAAATGTATGACAAAAGGAAAAAATAAATGTTCAGCATGGATTTTTAATGCTTAGAAAAATCACGTGGTAATTAGAAAAAGGGTTAAATTGGGCTGATAGTCAGCACTGTGTGAAATTCATAAAATCACCTCTCAACTGCCTCATGTAGCAGAAACTCTTCAGAGTGATGACCGGAGAATGCCTCAGTAGTATTACTAGCTCAGGAATGGAGACTAGGGCTTGGTGTATATTAAGATCACAGCTCAGCCACTTGTAATTGCTGGATCTGAATTTCCTATTAAGCTCTCTCTAGGGTGACATCTCCTATTGGCTTCTCCTAAACTACCTGATTAGGATAGATATTTAAAACACTACTAAATGGAAAAATCTTACCTTTGTGAAGTCTAGTTAGGATGTATATGCCAGGTGTGGCTGTCCCCTGAGTCTTGAGACGGTATGATATTTTGACAAAGAAAGCCTTTTGTTTGTTTGTTTGTTTGAGACAGGGTCTCGCTTTTTGTAATTCAGGCTGGTCCTCAGCTCAGCCTTGAACTCACATCAGTCCTCCTGTCGTTGTCTCCCGAGTGTTGGGATTACAGGCATGAGCCACCAGGCCTGGCACTGTGGTATGTGGCTCTGATGGCTGGTGGGTGTGAGTCTCCACACCCAGCATTGTTGTACATGGTTACAGGGATTGAACCTGGGCCCTTGCACTTGCAAGGCAGACTCTGAAACTCCTGAGCTAAATCCCCGTCCCAATGGAGAAAGCTTTTGACAGGGTTTATGAATATAGGAAGCATACCCCAGCGAGGCTTGTGGTGAGAGAGCTCCAGACAGCTGACAAGATGTGGAGCTTGTGGGCCCCTGTGTGCCCCGACCACGGGCTGTGCACACACACTGTGCTCTCTCCCTGTCACCTGGCAGGTGTGTTTCTGAGTGTCATTTTCGGCTCTTATCTTTGATACTCTCCTCGATCCCATTTTTTTCTCTTTTTGATAATTGTTTTGTGGCAAATTAATTGCTTGATTTAAAGTCAGACTTTGTAACATTATCTAGTAGGATATCCAATAACAAAGCCTACCTTCTAAGAGGTGTGGTAAAATGAATTTCTACCTATTCTAACTTCAGTCTTAACGCTTAGGCATTGAAAACCTTACTCAAAACTAAGTAAAAGTCAGATCTAAAGGGTGGTTTAAGTTTAATAAGGAAATAGCATGTCAAGCCCTTGAGAGAAAAATTGTGGAACCCTGCCCTTGCTCCTTCTGACCTCCAGGTGGTGCTGTTTACCTATACATGGAAAGCCGGAGCCCAGCCCCATTCTTTTCCTGAGTTTTGTTAAATGGGCTTGTATTTTTTTCAAAATATTTTTCATTTCTACAGATGTGTACTTTTAAAAGGCCAATAAAATTTTATAACCACTATTTGAAATATTGCAAGATTATTATGATTTCTGCTTCCTAGGCAAGAATATTTCTTTATGTCCACATATCCCCAGAGTCAGGTGTTTGTGTTTGTTTGTTGGCCCCACTTTCTGCTACCTTTCCTTTCTTTCTAGCACGCAGGCTCAGCTACAGACATTTGGGTTGTTGATAGAATTCATCCAGGTACCTTTGAACACTTAAGTGACTTAAAAATCGGGTTCTACTTTAGCTAAACTAGAAAATATATTTCTTGGTTATCTAATTTCAGAGGTTCTGGGTGAAAACAGTGTCTGTACAGAGATACTTTTATTCCCCCAAAGCCGGTGAATGTTCCTAGAAGGTCTGGCCTGATTATTATTTTTTGGCAAGGGGATGCTTGTCAGATGCTAGGAGTATTTTGATATTTTGAGGTTGCCTATGCAGTAACACCCTGATCCAAATTTTTAAAGAAAACGCTTTATAGAAAAAAAAAAAAGAGAGGCTAATTGCTTGTTTGGACAGATATCAGGTCTAAGAATAGTGGAAATTTTCTCACCAGAAGGACGACACTTGGATGGAAGTATAGTAGTAATAGTTTCATTGGGGTGCAGTTTGGAATTTTAAAGGTTGATCTAAAATATAACTAACTCATCTGCCTCTCCCCTTCCCTTTTCTCTCACAAGGGGTTTGTAAACAAGCTGGATGAATTCATTCAGTGGTTAAACGAAGCCATGGAAACCACTGAAAATTGGACTCCTCCCAAAGCAGAGATGGACGGCCTTAAACTGTACCTGGAGACACACTTGGTAGGCAAGATTGTATTGCGCTTGCTCTCAGTAACTGGAGGATTTTAATGTGCTGCTTGTCTATGTAAAGTATCAATTTTAGTTATCAAAAGTCATTATATGCTAATGAATCCAAGTTTTAATAGGCAACACTACAAAAGCTGAAAATTTGCCGGCATTTCAAGTCATGATGTGGAACGTAGATTCTTCCCGTTTCAAGCTTACTTTTCAAAGCTTTTTTTTTTGAGGAAAGCATGTAAATATTAAAAAACACCTTAGCAAATTTTGCTCAATCCTTGCTCCCTAATGACAATCGAAGTTTTTCTCTTTTTTATGAAAATGAATTAGAGATAATTTTGGTGACCATTCTAAGCTTTCCAGAATTCTTGTAAAATTAATGAGCCTCTCATTATCAAGAGGGTCT
>PVIR01004628.1:0-77518 GCA_004026965.1 Petromus typicus
GTCAGTGTTTGGAGATCAGGTTAGCACAGGAAAAGAAAGTGAGACAGGGATCTAGATAACTCCTGATAATTCTACGTGCCTAAGTGTTTGAAGGAATATGTCAGTAATTACTTAGGATATTAAATAGAGATTAAAAAGACAAGACAACCACCAACTGTCATCTGAAAAATGAGACACCAAAAAAGGATTTTCTCTGGTTTGAAGAGAATGATTATCTTTATTTTTTATGCACTTGCTTATACATTCATAAGCCTCGATAAAGTACAACTCTGTCAAGTACTAGGTTGGATGCTAAGTTTTCAGACTCTAATAAGACAAGTCCACTGATCAAATTGTTCGTAGTGCAGGCAGAAAAACATACGAATACACGTAACAGCAGTCTGTGTGTGGAATAAGGAAGTATAAAGGAATGCTGGTAATTATGCATTGACAACAACTAAGGAAGAAAACTCACATTCTGTTCTTTCAGTCTGAAACTTCAGTTGTTCCAATAGCACAGAGAAGGGCTTTATTTACAGTCCAAAAAAATCCAGCCGTGAACGGTGAAAAAGGACTCGGTGCTAAGAGCTCTCTGGAGCATAAAACTGAATGTGTAATTCAAGGTAAAATCCTCCGGCACCATAATCACTGATGATAGTACACAGCAGATTACTTTTTAAAGTAAGATAGTTTTAAAAATTCCTCAGTGTTAGATCAATGAAAGAACACTATCACCAGCTTGCTGAACCTTAAAATATTTAAATGTTTTGTGGACTATATTGTATATTACAATATTCAGTCTTTTCAAGCTTCTTAAACAACTATTCTTTCCCTTTAGCTAAGAAGAAAACAGGAAATGAGCCTCCGAGGTTGTGCATATTCAGCCAATATTTCTTAAGTGTCTACTGTGCTTTAAAGGTCCTAAGGTATAACACAAAGGTAATTCACAATAGGAAGAGAGTGCAGAAGAAGTAGGATAAAGGGTTAGGCCCATACAGACAGGGCTGTAAATAAATTTTTCAAAAATGGAAAAGATTTTAGTATTAAAATAGAAACACAAATATGGGTGTTGAAAGGGGATGACATTTCAAACTCAGCATATGCAGAGACAGAGAGAAGTTCATGTCAATGTTGTAGAAAAAGAGTCAAGATGGCAGACAGATTTCAGCACGTGGCTTCTGTGTATGTCTCACACTAAGACTTGCTACACTTTGCTTCATACACTATGTTTAACCTTTATTCCATCTCTTATGTAATCTGTTTAGATTGCATTTCTCTCTTCTGCACCTCTGGTTCTTGTCTTTACATATGTCTTCTATACTCATCTGTAGACTCCTTGGAGACAAGGTGACGTCTTCTACATCTTTGTATTCCCGCACCTAATACAATTATTGGCAAAATACTGACATTCTATAAATACCTTTTGGATTCACTAATTCTTCTGTTCATTAACAAGTTATTGAACACTTTCTTCTTGTCATCAATTGGTGTTTGTTTCACAATAGAAAACAAAAATAATGTTAACATGAAAAACAACAGATGCATCTGGAAAAAATAGTTTGAGAAGAAATAATGAAAAGCTAGACATGCCTTAGAGAGGTTGTAATTTACTCCATAAAGAATTGGGAATAGAGGAGTAAGACTAGGGATTGAAACCAGCTTCTTCACACTAAGCTCTATTCCCAGTCCTTTTTTTGAGACAGGGTCTCACCAAGCCTGGCTGAACTCAAACTTGCTGTCTTTCTAGCACAGCTGCCTTGAGTATGGAGATCATAAGGGTGCGACACCATCCCCAGCTTTCACCGGAAATTTTTATCAAAGGAATAAGATGTGAGGATAAAGCTTGGCAAAAGCTGGCTGGGGAAGTGAGCTCGACCTGTTAACTACAAGATCCCGGACACGTGCACAGAAAAGTTCCCAAAGCTCTGCACGTCCACTTCTTGCAGGAACAGGAACAAGGTTTTATTAGGATGGCTCAGACCTGATTTAGGTCTCAACACTGCCATTCAGTAGCTGGATGTATAAGTTTTCTCTGGTTTACTCTAGAGGTAGACACCACAAAAGCAGAGGTAAGCTGTGAGGAGCTAGTTAGGATATCTTTCCATGATATCCCACACTGTTTTCTCCCACATGAAGTGTGTAGCTTTATCTTGCACTTTTTTCATGTACTCAGTCCAAGGCCACTCTGCGGTGTCAGTTTCTCTCCCATTCTTCATTTTACTTTCCCAAATAAACTTTGCCACTGCTTTTTGCTTGGTTCAGTTCTTCTTTAGAATAGAAGAACTTGGATTCCATCTCTGGAAAGAGAGGAAGTCATTTTTTAGAAACAAGCTACCCGATAACAGAAAGAGATTTTATATTTCTGATATAGAAAGATACATTAGGTAGACCTGGAGAGAGGGAAGAGAGTGGCAGCTAACAAGTCTTGTTAAAATAGGAGAAATATTTGCTTTTTATTTTTTAAGACAGTCTCACTTTGTAGTTCAGGCTGACACTGAACTCGCTATGTAGCCCAGGCTGGCATTGAACTCACAGCAGTCTTCTTGCCTCTGTCTTCCAAGTGCTATAATTACTGACCTGAGCCACTACACCTGGCATTGTGCTATGTGGTACCCAAGATCGAACTTGAGACCTTGAGCTTGCCAGGCAGATGCCTGAACCAATGAGCTAAACCCCTGGCCCAATTTTCAGGAGCAGATCTTATGGGAAAAAAAAATCTAAGAGTGAAGGGTTTCTTTGGATGTAGTAATAATTGGTTAGGTAATAGAAAGAAGCCAATTGAGATGGCCCCAGAGGCATAGGCTCATAAAATCAGCACTTTGGGAGGTTAAGGCAAGAGATTCATAAATTTGACCCCAAAGGCCCAGTCTGAACAAGTTAGTGACTTAAAGGACCCTTTCTTAGAAAGGATTAGGTGGGGGTGTTGCGCAGCGCAAAGGTGTGTTTCAATCTGTAGTAAAACATACACACACACACACACACACACACACACACACACACAGCACAAGCAAAGAGAGAGGGGAAAGGAAGAAGGAAGGAAAAAAGGAAAGGAGGGAGGAAGTGAGGAAGGATACAAACCAATTGGAGGAGAGTTTAGCAGAAATATGTGGATTTTAAATAAGAAATAAAGAACCACCATGATTGAACAATGAAATGAGAAAATGACACCAGCAGAAGAGGAGCTGACAATTGCTGCCATATAAAGGGAGGCGTGTGACAAAGCAGAGAGACAGAGAGAGATGAAATGGGTAACACTGGCTATATCCAAAGAATAACTGGAAAGCTGAAACAAGATTAACGGAGTAAGAATAGACTTCACTTTATGAATAGTGCATGAAAATGTTTTCTTAAGAGCAGGCAGTCCACATCTTCAGAGAAGTAATGACCAGTTTCGAGGAGAAGCCATTTTGAATTGGGAACGTAACATCGAATAGTCAAAGCTCTGCGAGAGCAAAGTAAAGATCACTGGTGTTCATGCAAGAAACCAGAGGACTGCCTCTAACGTGGGCAAATGAGCTTCCCTTTACAAACACACACAAATGTTGGATAAATTGAAACTTTTGTTATATGAACAATAAATAACCTTGAAAACAAAACAGCAATGGAAAAGGAAAGCTCAGTGCCAGAAACAAACTGAAAAATTAAAGATCGGAAAGCAGAAACCACAGCACCATGGTAGTCAGCCTGCCAACATTTTATACTTGGATCTGTATTTCGTGAGCTGGTAGCTGGTATGTTTGCTCTATTTTATTTTGCTGCTGGGAACTGAATCTAGAGTTAAACAGAGGCTCTATCACTGATTGTCATCCCTAGCCCCCAATAGATAGGTTTTAATGTCCAAGCACAAACTGTGGTGAAGCAGAAAAACTCTTCTGTAAAATCAAGAGCACTGAAGACCTGCTGGCCACTGGTCCTAGAGAAATCCTATGTACTAGCTTGGGGAAGAGGCAAGAAAGCTTGTTCTTTGCCTGAAGCTCTGATAGGGGTCCCATCCAATAGTACTTGTGAGAAAATGAAACTCTTGTCTGAATTTACATTATCTACATTATTGAGGAACTCCAAACTAAGAAATCATCATTTGAAAATATTCCAGGATCTCTAAGAGGCAAAGAATATTGAGCAAGCCTTACTTGCTCTAAAGAGATATTTTTACAACTCAGAGGACTAAGGATGGCCACGAGAAGAGTCCCACTAAGAAGAGTAACACAGGAGCCACTAAATCACTATAAGTGAAAGTTGGCAAATCTTGTAAGTAAGAGTAGAAAAGCAGAAGGTAGACATCACAGAACTTCCTGTAAAAGAATTAAAATTAAAATATTTAGCTTGATTAAAGAAAAGTAGAAATGAGGAATGAATAGATCACTTTCTCAAAGTCTAAAGGATGAAGTTTTAAAAACAGTCTTATGAAATTAAAATGAGTATGTCTGAACAGCTCTCATATGGGACTGAAAATAGTCACTGTCTTTTCTATTACTTAAATTATGCTCAGGCGTGTTTTTCTAAGTTTGTCAGGTTATCCGTGGTGAAGTACAATTCAAACACTATGGCACTAGAATAAAACACCCAAAATTATGTATTATTTCTCAGTGCAGTTTAAAACTATCAACTTTTCCTGGGATCTCAGAATTCTCTCAACAAATTGCACTGTCCCTTCATTATTTCTGCAAGTCCTTTAATCTTTTTTCTTATGTCCTAGGTGTCAACGAGAGGGAACCCTTTCTTGTCAGTTATTTTAGCACTGTAAAATCACAAAAGCACGTCCTGAGGAAGAGGGGCGCCTCTCTTTGCCTGAGACACCAGAAGACTAAATCTCTCTCGAAGGTCCTATTTTGTAGCTTTTATCTGTGTCCCCCTGCTGGTGATGCTGTCTACTCCATGATGACTAAAATCCCACAACATAATAGATTTCTCCGTGGATAAGCGCTACCTGCCAATGTTGACCCTTTGGAAGTATTGGCTCCATAGTGATAAGACAAGACTAGAGGTCTACTTCTACCACAACTGCGCTACAGTTGTTTCCAGCCTTCATCTCTTCAATTTAGCACTCACTTTGTGCTTCAGTATTCTTTAATAACCTGCCATGATCCCAGGAGGAGTAGTTGTAAGTCAGCCATTACTGATTTCTTCAATTGCCTTGTACTATATTTTACAGAAATTCCCAAAGTTTCTGGCAGGCACCAAAACCAAAAGTGATAAAGAGCTCTACTTTTACAAGCAATTTTAATAAATAGTTGAAATGGGCATAGTTAGGTGTGTATATTCTTAAAACATTCCAAAGTTCTTATCCAACAAAGGTGTATTTGCATATGTCCATTTGGCTTGAAGATATCATTTATACATTAATCTGTTAAAATGGCTGCCAAAGAAGCCTTAACATTTATTACTTTTATCTCAAAGAATAGTTTATAAAATTTGAAAAATCCACACTCGCATTTATTGGCAAATTAAAATTCTTTATTCAGGTGATGAAAGGAAGAGGTTAAACTCTTCTAAAACTAAACGTCAAGACTCCATAAAGCTAAACTAAGGGAAAAGCTGTGAAGTGCAGGGCCTACAGGAATTAGGTAGACAAAATATCTGCTTCCTATTCATTTTCTAAATGTGGCTGTTTTCATGGGACAGAGAGGGTGGTGTATCAGGGTAAATAAATAAATTCTTTTTTTTTTTTTAATTTTTGGAGACAGGGTCTCGCTTTTTGTGGTTCAGGCTGGCCCTGAGCTCAGCCTCAAACTCACATCACAATCCTCCTGCCTCTGCCTCCCGAGTGCTGGGATTACAGGCGTGAGCCACCAAGCCCGGCACTGTGGTATGTGATACTGGTTGCTGCTGGGTGTGGGTCTCCACACCCAGTATTGTTATGTGGTTACCGGGGAATCGAACCCGGGCCCTTGCGCTTGCAAGACAGGCGCCAGAACCACTGAGCCAACTCCCCAGCCCAATAAATAAATTCTTAAACACCAAAATCCCCACAAAATATATTTTACTCTCTTGAGAGACAATTTCAAACCATAGGACAGGTCTTGGTAGATTGACTGATTCAGATTACTGCAAAACCAGAGTAGAGCCAAGAAGGCGACATTTAAAAATAGATTGGCCAGGGATTTAGCTTTGTGGTTCCGGAGCCTGTTTTGCAAGTGCAAGGGTCCGGGTTCAGTCCCTGGTTAACCATATACAAAACAGGGGGTGGAGACTCACACCCACACCCAGCAGCAACCAGTACATTCCACAGTGCCGGGCGTGGTGGCTCACGTCTGTAATCCCAGCACTCGGGAGGCAGAGGCAGGAGGATTGCTGTGATGTGCGTTTGAGGCTGAGCTCAGGGTCAGCCTGAACTACAAAGCGAGACCCTGTCTCAAAAAAAAAAAAAAGATGCCTACTACTCCGGTCTAAGTTTGTGCCCTGAAAATGCAGACTTTGAAACCCTACTCCTCAAAGTAACCCCTTTGGGGGGTTGATCAGTGGGCCAAGTTAACCTTTAGGTAGGAGAGGGAAGCGCCTCCACCCTCTCCACCAGCACACAGGCAGGTGTCAGCTCCGAACCAGAAAACTGCCCTCTCCAGACACTTTTCTAGAACGTTGTTCTTGGATTCCCGACGCCACAACTGTAGGAAAGATTCCTATTATTCTTAAACTATCTAGGCTACAGTAACTTACTACGGCAGCTCAAAAGGACCAAGACACTTAAAATTGTACAGCGCTCTCCTGGTTTCGGACTTCACCTAAATCCTCCCAGAAGGATCAGTGTGCTCCAGAAAGAAATAAGCTTTTCTTTTCAAGATTCAATTCTTAGTAGTACTGGATTCTGTAACTAAGAACACTTGTTCTGGAGTTGGACTGGGAAGGTTTTCCTCTTTACCTAAGACTCAGTTCATTCATCTGTAAAATAAGGACAATATTATACAGCCCTTAATGAAGCTTTTCGATAGCGTTTGGCTCACAGCTTTGCACACAGAAAATAAATATCAGCTATGGTGAGGAGCTTGCTAAAAAGTTTTCTGAAATGTCAGATCTATTGTTTCTCTATAGTTTGTCAGACTAAGATGAACAACTGTTTTGTCTGGCACTTACTCTCTGCTCTACACAAGCTTCCCTCCTGGTTGAGTCTAACTCTAGCCCGCCAAATATACTCGAGCTTCTGAAGGAAGTCGCTGCACCACAAACTGAGAGGTTTCGGTAGCTAGCCGGAGAACGTACCGCGAATTGACCATTGTACTGAGCCAGCCTGCGGCGCTAGGCGGGGCGGAGCGAGATTGAGGGGCGTGGCGAAGCGCGAGGCCCCGAAGCAGAGGTGCGGGGCTGCCCAGAGAATGCCTGACACAGTTGTCAACATATACTACTTCTTCCTTTACTTGCCACGCTCACGTCGTTGTAATCTCGGGTCTGCTACTGTAGAGATTCTCTTTGTTATTTCCTCGTCACTCTGATTCTTCGCGGGGAAAGAAAAAATGAAACCTGTAATCAGGCAGCTTCTAGGCAGCAACACAGGAAATAAATTGCTGAGCTAGGGTCCTTCGCTCGCGCCGAAATTCAAAGGGATAAATAGTTCCGGCGCCAGTGTACGGACGTTCGGCCCGCTATGGTCGAGTTGGGCTTGTAGTCACCTAAGCTAGGTAAGTTTGGCTTCCTCTCCGCCTCTGTGACTGAGAGAAGCTTTTGAGGCGCTCTGGGCATGAGCTGCCTGCGCTGCATCGAGGCGGCCGCGGAAGAGCGTCAGGTTAGACCGGGCCTAGTGCAAGGGCGGGAGCTGGGACAGGCGAGAGGCTGGAGAGTCGCTAGGAGGGCCCTCGGGCGGTGGAGAGAAATGCAGTGCGCGCAAGTCAGCAGTCCGAGCACTAGCCGGGGTTGGAGAATATGAGATTCATCTCGTCTCTGACAGTCGGGCAGTTATTCTGGAATACGACCATGAACACGAACAAAGAGCCTACAAGGAATTGTAGTAGCGTGGATAGACAAATGCTAATTAGTGTCAAGGTTAAGTTTAGTAGAAGGAAAACAGAAGGTCAAGTGACCGGCTGAATTCAGAAAGGACCACTTGAAAGAGGGCAGGAAGCACCTCACCCAGTAAAGTGAGACGTGCGCGGAGGCTGGAGTGCTGTAACGGCGTGAGGTGCCCTGCTTGTGTCTGAGAGAACAGCACCGGGGTCAGACAGGGAGATAAATGCAGTGATCAGTAGTCTTTGCTGCGATAGCTAGAATATGATAAAAGTGGAAGACAATCCTGCAGAAGTTGGTGCAAGAGATGACGACTTCCTAATGGAATGGTTGAACTTTACGTAGTGGTTAGCTTTTGTGTACGTTTAAGTAGGAGGAAGATACTTTACACGGGGGGAAAGTAGTTTGGCAAGTGGCTGTTTTTGTTGTCCTGTCATGCCTGTTTTACTGTCAAACACCGTGATTCTAGGTTTGCGTTTTATTTCGTGGAGACTTAGTTTGTGCTTTGTTTGATTTCTAGTGGAGATTTTTACTGGCCCAACATAGTACTGGAAAATGCATATTAAGTCAATCATTCTTGAGGGATTCAAGTCTTATGCTCAAAGAACTGAAGTCAATGGCTTTGACCCCCTCTTCAATGCCATCACTGGATTAAATGGTAGTGGAAAATCCAACATATTAGACTCCATCTGCTTTTTGCTGGGCATCTCCAACCTGTCTCAGGTAAAGGGTAAACTTTCTGCTTTGTATGAATGTAAGTTTGGCAAGGATTCCTGATTCAGCGATGGAGAGAATATTGCTGATAGTTGCTTCATTTACGTTTTTGTGCTTTGATGTGAATTAGTTTACACCTTAATGCAGCCCTTCAAAGAACTATTTATTACCCCACTTGTCAGGTGAGAACATGGAAACTTAACGAGTTCTTGGCTAAGGTCTAACCTATTAGGATGTTTGGAAGTAATACCCAGACTTAGGGACAAGGCAGTCTCATTTCACAAGTACCCTCGTTGTTCCCCATCCCTAAAAAGTGCCTTTTTAGGACATTCTGATTGGTTGCATGGCTATTGAAATTTCTAGGCACTATCTTAAGTCTTACAACTTAACTTTTGTAAGAAATACATAGAAAACTGTTCAAAGTTGAGAAGGTCCTGAAGAGAAAGGCACCCTCTCCAGGTCTTCCTGTTGTCCCCACTGTCTTTGGCACTGGATGTGACTGTTCTTGTCTCCTCGGTGACATGGATGGGTTTTCCACAGTGAGAAGCCCAGTTCTGATGCTCGTTGATACAATGTGGAGTTTTGAAGTTGATGAACTTAATTCATTTTAGGTTCGGGCTTCCAATCTACAAGATTTGGTTTATAAAAATGGGCAAGCTGGGATTACCAAAGCTTCTGTGTCGATTACCTTTGATAATTCTGACAAAAAGCAAAGCCCTTTGGGATTTGAAGTTCATGATGAAATCACAGTGACAAGGCAGGTGAGTGACTATTACATATTTGTATATTCTAAGAACTTTAATGGTTGATCTGTCATTTGGCATTATGACTTTGCAAAAAATGTTGGAGACAAAGTTTGTGAGCAAAATTGATACATCATTTACTAACTAGAGTCCTTAAAAGTATTGGACAGAAGTCATGCCCCACCAAATGATGTTTCAGTCAATAATGACCATACATGATATAGATCCCGCATGTTTATATCATCAAGTGTTGGCATAGCTGTTTGGTTTTGTTTTAGTTTGCACAGGGGTGAAATCACTTAAGGATGTAGTTCTCGAGAACATGTCCTCTGTTGGTGTGATTTTTGAGTGTATTAAAGTTTTGGTCATGGAACGAACTTCCACCATTAATTTAAGAATCGAATGAAATCACTAAGGTGTTCTATCTGATGCAAGCACTCAACCATCCCTGAATCTTGAAGCATGTATGGATCATCTCTGGCTATACTTGAACATCTCAGTCATCTGAGACCTTCCTATCATCTGAGATAACAATTCCATTTTGGCAAAGATACTATTAATATTAAGAGGTTTATGCATGATGACATAACTAGTTAGTAAAAGTGCCTAAGTTAGAAAATAATTTTTCCTGACTCTAATTAGTAATCATTTTGACCCTGAACAATTAATTCAGGTAACATATTTTGTAATTTATTGTTTTAGCATAAATATGCATTTACAGTTATTTTTTTAAAATAATTCCTCTTTAGGTGGTTATTGGTGGCAGAAATAAATATTTAATCAATGGAGTAAATGCAAATAACACCAGAGTGCAGGATCTCTTCTGTTCTGTTGGCCTGAATGTAAACAACCCTCATTTTCTCATCATGCAGGTATTTTGATTGACATCTTCCTGTGTCCTTCATAATGGTTTTAATGTTTTCTTTTTAAGTGGTTACAATGGGCTAACTTTCTGTTTTAGACTTTCTCTTTTTGTTTACATTTTAATTTTTACTTCCAGTTTTAAAATTTGTATCTATTGTGTTGTGCCCAGGCATCTTTTAAGAAATACTAAGTATCACAGATACCTTTTTTTTGGTGCTGAGACAAAACACCTGACACTCGAAGTTAAAAGGAGAAAGGTTTATTTAGCTCCTAGTTTGTAGAGGTTTCAAACCATAATTAGCTGGCCTCATGGCAGGGTGAGATGGCAGAGTAGAAACAATTCGTAATGGGCAGAAGGTAGCAAAGCAAGCAAGAGACCGTAGCAGCATCCTTCTGCCCCTTTTATAGTCTGTCTAGGCTACTGCTTAAGGTGGTTCCCAAACCAATACGTGGATTGTTTAGTAATCGCTCATCTGTAATCCCACCAATCAGTCACATAGGCTAGGCCCAGCCACCTCTGAAAAAGCCCCATCTGTGACTGCCTGTGGCTTTGGGAGGGCCAGAAAACACAAGCCATAACACTTAAGTATTAAAAACTGTCAAAATGAATTCATTTAAATTATTGAGTAAAAACTTTTTAAACACAAAAATTTGAACCGTTTTCTTCTTTAAAGACTTAGGGAAAGGAAAATAAAGGCTGATATTATCTTGAATTTATTACTTCACTTGGTTCATTAGCTGTTCTTTGAAAGAGTCACAGCAGTCCAAGAGCATGGAATAACCATCTGATGAGGCCTGTGGCCTGTGGTGTGACAAAAGGCCAGAGGGCTGTGGAACAGAATAAGTGAGCAGGGCCAAAGTAATTTTGTACAAGGTCTACTCCTGACCTTATAAATCCCTTCATGAGAGCAGAGCACTCCTGACCTAATCACCTTTTACTGGGTCCTTCCTCCCACCATATAAACATTGGACATTAAGTTTCCAAGATGTGAACTTTAGGAAACACATTTAAATAAAAATATATCCCGGGTTAGAAGCCGCAGATTCTTTAAATGACTCTACATCCTAACTAATATAATGTGCTGAGATTTGGGTTTGCAGGTTTTTGTTTGATTCAGTGGTTTTTCGGGGGAATTGAAATAAAATATTCTATTTGAAGTCTGGAAATTTGTCATTTGTTTTGTGAAATTATCCTAAAGGTATATAAAAACTGAGAAATGTTCCCTATGCTAATATATATATAATGTATATAATTATTATAATATAATTATTATAATTATATTATTATAATTATCATATTAATATAGATGATTATTATATATAATTATATACTATGTATATATTTTAGCAGTATACTGCTAAAATATAAATATATGCTAATATATATAAAATATAATATATATTATAGAATTAAATAATGTTTCTAATATTAACTTGTAGAAACATGCACTCAATTTTTTTTTCATTTAGTAAAGTTATTCTATTTATATCATTTAATGACTTAAATAGTTGATATAGTGGTAACTGAGAAAATTAATAGCAAAATTCAAAAACTGTAAAGTACCTTTGGTCGTAAGTTTAACAGAAGTAACATCTTTTTATGTATATAAAAAAACTTTCCCAAAGAGTACTGTATTGACATGCTGCAGCTTAACAGAACACACTAAATGCCTTTAGATCACATTTTCTATAATTTACTGTCATCACAGTAAGTTTATCATTTTATTTTTAGGGCCGAATTACAAAAGTACTGAATATGAAACCTCCAGAGGTAAGAGTACTATTTATGAGTAATAAAAATATGAGTTGTTGACTTTATTTAAATCTTTCATTCAATTAAAAAAATCATTTTTGGTAATTAAAATTCTTGCAAACATTATTTAAGAAGGTTTAATAAAGAGAGGAGGTTAATGTTCAGCGTGCTGCCTAGTTTAAAAACAGATTTTTGACTATATAAAAGAGCCCCGCTTACCCAGCCTTCATGTCAGAATTAATTTGTATGGAGAAACCTGACAGGAAAAGATTTGTATAAAATTAGTTTATTTCTTCAAATGAATTACTAATGGACTGGGTTTCTTTTGGAACTACCTTGAATAGAATTGGAATGAAGAAATTAATTTTTTTATACAAAAAAGGCTCTTTAGGTGTATTTTTCTATTAAGAGCAGCTAATAGGATTGATGGTTGATAAAACTAGTTGTTTGAATGTAGGTTATGCTTACTTTCCTTAAATAACATCTAAGGGGGAAATTGCTCATTTGAAACCTGACAGATCCATAGGCATCATAATGTATCCTCAGAAAGAAATAATCCTTTTGAGTGGGGCTTTGATGGGGAGTAGAAGCATCTGAAAAAGGAGTGTCCCAAAATTGCCTTTTTTATGCTATTATAGTTGAGTAGTGTTTTCATTTTTCAGAAGGGCTTTTCACATTTGTTGTTTTTAATTTTTCTTTTTTTTTTTTGAGACAGGGTCTCACTTTGTAGTTCAGGCGCTGAGCTCAGCCTCAAACTCACATCACAGCAATCCTCCTGCCTTTGCCTCCTGAGTGCTGGGATTACGGGCGTGAGCCACCACGCCCGGTACTGTGGAATGTGGTCCTGATTGCTGCCAAGTTTGAGTCTCCACGCCCAGTATTGTTATGTGGCTTCCGGGATGGAACCTAGGCCCTTGTGCTTGCAAGACAGGCGCTGGAACCACTGAGCTAAATCCCTGGCCCTTTAATTTCTAATGGTGCTATGAGATATTGGTACTCTAGTTGAAGAAAATGAGGTGCAAAAAAAATTAAGTTCCTTATGTAGGTTTTTAACATATAGGCTAATACACAGCATGTTTCTGCCTGGTTGGCATAAATGGCTGACGTCTGACTTGAGTGAATTTTGTTTCTCTTTTATGGGCCATTAAGGGAGGTATTATTTTGGTAAGATGCTTAGTGAGTTAGTCTATAAATAATATAACAAATGTAAATTCCTGTGAATCAAATTAACACACTTGTCATTCTAGATTTTGTCTATGATAGAAGAAGCAGCTGGAACCAGGATGTATGAATATAAAAAAATAGCTGCCCAGAAAACTATCGAAAAAAAGGAAGCAAAGCTGAAAGAAATTAAGACGGTAATTAAACTTATTAAAATTCTTTTGAAGAAATGTGCAGTTTAACATTTGGAATTTTTGCTACAAAAGAAAAAAAAATGTTTTTCTTCATTCAGTTTTCTATATTACTTTTTTTTTCTTGTTCTAGTGATAATTGAACCCAGGCTCCTGCACATCCTGGCACATGGTCTGCCCCTGAGCTATATCCCAACCATTTTCATTTTTGAGATAAAGTCTTGCTAAATTAAACAGGCTACTCTGCTTTGAACTCATGTTTCCCCTCCCATAGCCTTCCAAGTAGCTGGTGTCACACCTGGCTTTTAAAAAATCTTTTAAATGGTTTAAAAGTTTTTGAAATAATGAAAATAATTGATTTTTCTTTTATTTCCAGATACTTGAAGAAGAGATTACTCCAACCATTCAAAAATTAAAAGAGGTGTGTATACCTGTTATGTGAGTATTGCCACTTAAAATGTCTCTAAATTGGTGATGTATCCAAAATACATCCAAATATATCCAATACATCCAATAATATCCAAAAATAAGGGTGACGTATATACCATTTATTGGAAATTTTTCTCTGGGATGGAACAAGGTACTCCCCAACTCAGCTTTAGGCTTGTGGAAGATAGGTATTTTCTGCCAGTTAAGTCATAATTTTGAAGAATGATCTTCCTCATCTCAGAAAATGATAATTAGATTTTAATTTTTAATCTTTTGTTTTAGATAAGCAAGTCTGGCTTTCCTGGGTAATTAGAATTCACTGGAACATTTCTTAAAGATACCACACGTTTAGAAACATTCACTGATAGAGTAAATTACATCTAGGAATATGGTAACTATCACTGCCATTGTTTTCAAGGCATTTTATGTCAAAGGAATTGAAATAGAATCTGGTTTTCTCTATAATATTTATTATTATAATATTATATAATCTCTATAATGCCATAACATCTATCAACATTTCAGCGAAAGAATGTAAAGAACGTTTTATGGATACCCACATAGAAATTTGTTAAATCCCCATTAAATTTGGCACTGTTTGAGGTTGTCTTCTGAATCAGTGATTCAGATAAAACTGGAAAAACTGAATAATAGTGGTTTTGAAGGTACCCCCTTTTTCTGTATGATTAACTAGAAACATTAGCTCAGACATGTACTCTTTGGCTTTAGACCTGATTCTGCCTTATTCTTTGTAAATCAGGTACAAGCATTCCCCACTTAACGACCTGTTAAGGTTGTGTGGCCAGATCATTAAATGAATTGCTTACCCAGGAATTATACACAGTGTATACATTACAGTATACAGAACAAAGAAATGCTCAAAAACAACTCCAATTTTTGACTTTGCTATTATTTGCTTGACTCTATGCATTACTGTAATGTATAACAAAACTATAGTACTGTACATTACAATCAACAAAAATTACAGTACTGTATAAACAAGGTATACTATATAAAAAGACACTGAGGCTTTATAAAGAAATGTTCAGAACTATAAAAAAAATAAGTTATACATTAAGTCTGAGCAATGTGCCTTGGTCATAAGTCTGAGCAGTTGAAAGGTAGATTATTAAACAAAGATTATCTATATCATGGATAAGTCCTTGAACCACTGAGTTTATTTCTTCATCTTAAATTAGGTATTTTACTTGGTATTTAGTCTGCTTCAGCAGATTCTTATGTGAATCAAGTCTATCCTTGTGAGTAAGTGCTTTGGTTTTTTTGAAAGAATGCTAGGTATGCTTCATGGTAATACTGTACTTATTACTACCAGTTTATGGACCTTGTGGTCACTTTTCTTTATTAATCCAACTTCCTGATTATATATTAGAAAAATTATGGGCCTGGGATTTAGCCCAGTGGTTCCAGTGCCTGTCTTGCAAGCACAAGGACCCAGGTTTGATCCCTGGTAACCACATACAATACTGGGCGTGAAGACTCAACGCCCAGCGGCTGCATACCACAGTGCCGGGCGTGGTGGCTCATACCTTAATCCCAGCACTCAGGAGGCAGAGGCAGGAGGATTTCTGTGATGTGAGTTTGAGGCTGAGCTCAGGGCCAGCCTGAAGCACCAAAAAAAAAAAAAAAAAAAAAAGCGAGACCCTATCTCAAATTTTAAAAAAAGAGAAAAGAAAAGAAAAATTAGTCACACAGAATTCATTAGTGATGGAATATTATCTAATAAAATGTTTAAAATTTCCTAAAATTAAAATGCCATGAACATTGAAATCAGAGTCTTTGTTGCTATAGTTTGATTCTTTCCACTTTTGTTTGAAACTATCAGTTGTACCTTATTATGATTTCTCTTGCAGGAAAGATCTTCCTATTTGGAGTACCAAAAAGTAATGAGAGAAATAGAACATCTGAGTCGTTTATATATTGCTTATCAGTTTTTACTGGCTGAAGATACTAAAGACCGCTCAGCTGAAGAGTTAAAAGAAATGCAAGATAAAATTATAAAGCTTCAAGAAGAATTGTCTGAGAATGATAAAAAAATAAAGGCACTTAATCATGAAATAGAAGAATTGGAAAAACGAAAAGATAAGGTCAGAGCACATTAAGTAAGAACAGATAATATACTGTTAACAGGCTTTGTTTTCTGTATTGCTAATTTAAGATAATAGAATAGCTTTAAAAATAGATATTTCACAAAGAAATCATAGAAGAACATTATGACGCGAGCATATTTTCAGTAATTTAATTAAGTCATATCCATTTGATTACAGGAAATTGGAGGCATCCTCCGGTCTCTAGAAGATGCTCTTGCAGAGGCTCAGCGAGCCAATACTAAATCTCAAAGTGCATTTGATCTCAAAAAGAAAAATTTGGCAAGTGAAGAAAACAAACGCCAAGAGCTGGAAAAAAATATGGTTGAGGTAAATAAATAAGCTTAATCTCCACTTAGGTACATTTGTCCATTCTGTGAGTATTTAGTGAGAACATACTGTGGGCTAAGTTCAGTCATTTTGACCAATTATTTAGCAATGGAAAAAGTAGTCCAAAGTCCCTGCCGTGTTGGTGGTCCAGTCAGGGAAAGGATGTTAAAATAGTAAAGTACATGGTAAGTTAGACAGTAATAACTGATGTGAAGAGAAAAAGCATGGGAGATAATTGAGTTTAGAGGAAGAAGGTGCAGATTAGGATTTGAATTAGTTAAATACAGTAGTTTCTATTAGATAAGGTAAGGACTAAAAGAATGAGTTAGAGTAGAGAAAATAAGTACATTATTGACATGATCAGCTTGAGATGCCCATAAGATATTTTGAGGGTGTGATTCTGATTAGGTAGCTAAATATGTGACTATTAAGTCCACTCATTAAAAAATGCAGATTTGGAGTTAATCAGCCTATAGATGAATTTAAATTTATGAGTCTGGTTAAAATGATCAATATGGGGCTGGGGAGTTAGCTCAGTGGTTCCGGTGCCTGTCTTGCAAGTGCAAGGACCCAGGTTCGATCCCTGGTAACCACATACCATACTGGGCATGGAGACTCACGCCTAGCAGCAACCAGTACCACATACCACATACCACAGTGCCAGGTGTGGTGGCTCACGCCTGTAATCCCAGCACTCGGGAGGCAGAGGCAGGAGGATTGCTGTGATGTGAGTCTGAGGCTGAGCTCAGGGCCAACCTGAACCACAAAGAGCGAGACCCTGTCTCAAAAAAACCTAAAAAAAATGATCAATATGGATTTATGGTGTAGTTTTAAAATTTGAGTTTGTGATAATTCAATATACAGAAGTTAGTTAACATGGAGAATAAGCAAGGAGAGGAAGAGTAGGAGGGAAATCACATGAGTAGAGTTTTTTAGAAGCCATGTGAATAAATATTTTGAAAAGTGGCTGTGAGATCTTGTCTATAGTTATCATACTTAGAAAATGACAGCAAAAGTATGTGTGACTGAGTGTATATACCTCAAGTATTACAAAAATTAAAAGGATAAAGGAACAGACTGAAGGATATAGAAGTAAGAGAATTTTGGGGCTTGCTTTTATGGAATAAATAACATGATATAGCATTGTTGAGGAAAGCTAGTAGAAAAGATAGCATTTGTGATTCTGAAGAGAGAGATGGGAAAATTGTTGAAATAAGGTCCCTCCGTCAGTCTGATGGGTTAGGAACTGGTGGCCAGTCGCAGTAAGTAGCCTTCGCCGAGGTAGAAATAGGTCAGCTGCAGTGAGGAAGAGTCAGGAACATAATCTCATATGCTATAGATAAGTGGGTGTGAAAAGGAGCTTGCAGAATTCTCTTGAGGGTAATTCTGTCATCTTAGTAAAATATACATTCGCCTTTTTATTAGGAAAAACCTAACTTCCCAGAAGAAAAATTATCCTTATACTGCCTTATTAGATATTGTTGTACATAAATAGTTATCAACTTAAACGTAGTAAGAATGGAGACAGTTTTAAAGCACTGTGAATATGTTCCTTGTTAGTAGTCAGTTTATCATCTCTGTTTTAATCAAGTTTTAAAGCCTTGGTAGTCATACCTGCCTTGGTTTTGGCTTATTTTTTCCTTAATCTTGCCAGGCCCTTAAGAAGCACACAGGGCCACTGATTGCTGTTTTTGGTCTCTCTTATTCTTGCTTTCTGAATATTAGCGTGCCTCAAGCTAGCTCAGACTTTTTTCTCTTTGCACGTGCATTTTAGGCATCTCAGCTAGCCCTGTGGCTTTAAATACTTTCAGGCTTACATATTGATGCTTTCCAGTTCTAACCTAGTTTAACTTTTCCCCTGAATTGTCATTGTGGCTTTTAACTGGTCCTTCTAAGTCCATTAAGAGAACACATGCATAAAATATTATCTAGAAATTTTATTACAGATAACTTCAGTGGAGGACAGCAGAATTTTTTGTGAGCTGGTTCTACAAAGCTAAGAAAAACTTCCTTGAAGCAGATGGACTCTCGTCTGCATCTGAGCGACAACTGAGGGACCTCAGAAGCAGCCTGCTCTGGGATTTGTGCCCTAAAGCAGTGATGGCAAACCTTGCAGTGGGCTTCTTGTATCATTGAAAGCTCCAAAATTTCCACCATCTCAGCCCTAAGGTGATAGGAGGTGCCAGACTGAAGAACTGAGGGTCAGCCTCTTTTGGGGAAAGACTGGAACTAAAGTTCTACTAGGGGCAACCAGTCCCTCCCTATCTCAGAGTGTTGTATGTCCAGCACATTTTGTGTCTGTCCTTGAGAACTACCAGCCGGAAGAGAACAACTGGGTCAGTTCGCAGCCACCTGGAAAACTCTTCTCCAGTCCATCCACTGGCCCAGACATCCCCTTTAACAGCTAATCCATTTCCAGTGCCTGCAGTTCTCCTCAAATCCAGAACTGGAGGAGGTTTGTCTTTTTGTTCTGATGTAGCACCTTAACTGACACATAGTGCAACATTATAGAGCTAAAGCCAGAATAGTGACTGTTACCACAAGCAGTGTATTCAGGCCTACCTAGGGCACGACTTAGCTCAGATCCAGCCATCCAAGAACAGATATGTTAAAGATCCTACAGGTCACCTCACTATTGGCAGCTGCTGGGCTTACTTCTGGATCTCTTCCACTGGAGTCTGTCCGATACCCAAGCTGTCTATGCACTTACAACAGGGGATATTGGCCATCACATACCCTGTTCAGTTGGCCTCATAAAGTTTAGGCCAATTCTTCTGTCTAAAACAACCTACTTTAGGGAGTATAGTGATAGCTGGCTGGCCAAGGGAGTGGTAGTGGCATTTGTGAAAGCAATATCTACCATGTCCTGGACAGGTTTCTCAGGAGTGCTGACTGCAAGGTATGATCCACAAGGTCGAGTAGTGTGTCATTTACATCCTCTGGTAGGTCCTTTGTAAGTCTGGTGTACAGTTAGAAGCTGCTGACCCAGTGGTTTGTCTGCTAATGACGATAGCGGCACCTTCAGTATTTTCAAAATACACGATTCTGCCATCTGCCAGCTTTACAAGCATGGCATTTGTTGTTTTATATTTGAGTTAACCCTAAACTGTCCTGAGAGAAAGTTGTAGTCCTTGGATGCACATAGCACTTTTTCCTTCATTTTATTGTTCACTGACCCATTTATGAGTATGGAAGCATTGGCATTTGCCAATTAAATCCAATATGGTTTAGGTCCATAGCTCACTTTTCCATGTACATACTTTTTCACAAAGCTCCTACACAGAGGACTAGTACCAGTCCAATCCCTGTTGTCAGCATCCACCCTGGAACACTTCTTATCTGTGTGATCAAAGGAACATTGTAAGTCTACTCTTAAGATTCTTAAGTTTTCATTAATTTTGGTTGCAGCATTTTTCTACAGTCAGGTAACACAAGGCACACACATTGCCTCAGCTGTAAAATACTTAAGTTTCCACAGTGATCACTGGCAAGCAAGGAGTTACTTGTTCAAAAGACATTCATCTGATAGCTGCCTCAAGCAACTTCTATGTCTCAGTGCCCCAAATCAGGGGATCATGTACTTTCTGTGCTTCTTTCTCTTTCTCTTGAACCATGCATGTGACCAGCGCATTCACATCTGTGAGAGCATGCTCTGTGTCCCACTTACACTGTCTTTCTCATAAAGCATCTATCTGCAAGTCTGACTCCTGAAGCCCTTAGCCTTATGTCTCTGATTTGAGCTGGCCATGGGGGAAAGGCCACTCTAGCTTTGTCAGTAAGCCAGGCTAGACCCTGTTCACGATGCTACTTTTGTGAAGCAGGTTTGCCGTGCACTACTTTCCAGCGTATCTTTGCTAGTAGAGCATTTCAAACCCAACAAATTATTCAGAATGTTAGGAACATTACCAAGATGAATAGTCTTATCTTTGTCTACCCTCACTTGATCTGCGTTTGAAGGACTCCAGGAAGCAGCCTGCTGGGGATTTGTATATGCACAGGGCAGTGTGAATCACCGAGTTATAGTGATAGATCCTGTTTCTAGGAAGGGATGAGTACAGAGCTTGGAGTACAGAGTGTGAACTATTTAGGCCTTCCCTTTATCTCAGGATATCACACATCTGTAGTTATTTTTGGGAACTGCATCTGAGAAAGGGAAACAGCTGAGTCAGTCCAAGGCCATTCAGAGAATCATCCTACAAATTCCAGATTCATTTGTCCAGATAGTTAATTAACATTTCTACCCAAGTATGTAGGGAAAAGTTTTAAATGATTATGATGGAATCATACATTCTCCTCACCTATTCAAGCCTACCTGAATTACTGAATTTTCCACATGCCAGTAAATGGCACCACCATTGCCAGGGATTTCCCCCTTTTTGTCAAATGTCAAATTTTGTTGACTTTGAAAGTATATCCAGAATACAACCACTTTTTTGTTCTTTTTTCTTTTTTTTGAGATAGGGTCTTACTTTTGTAGTTCAGGCTGGCCCTGAGCTCAGCCTTCAAGTCACAGCAGTCCTGCCTTTGCCTCCCAAGTGCTGGGATCACAGGCGTGAGCCACCACACCCGGCACTGTGGTATGTGGTACTGATTGCTGGTGGGCATGAGTCTCCACACCCAACATTGTTGTATATGGTTACCTGGGATCAAACCAAGGCCCTTGCACTTGCCAGGCAGGGAGGAACCACTGAGCTAAGTCCCCAGCCCTAGAATACAACCACTTTGTAATAACCTCCATTACTGCCAGCCTCTTTTGAGCCATCCTGTCCCACAAGGGCTCCTGCGGTACTATCCTTATTAGTCACCACACTTTTACTCTTGTTGTGCTATAGTTTGTTTTTTACAGAAATTAAAATAAAAATCATATCACTTCATGCTTAAAATCCATCAGTAGTTTCAGTGTCATGCATATAGTTAAAGTCTTTTTCATAACCTTCAAAGCATTTTGTGTTAGGATTTCTGGCTCCCTCCTACATTTTACACTTCCTTTATCCACATTTTCTCGATCACCCAAACAAGTTTCCCAGGACTTGTCAAGTACAGGGGTACAGCTGTCTGCATGTTAACTTGTTACTTTAGACTTCTGCTCAGATGTCAAATCACAGAGGTTTTTCCTTTTTAATAAAGTCATTCTTATCACTCTCTGTTTTCTGACCTTGCTTTGTTTATATATTTACCCTAGAATACAGGCTTCATGAGGTCAGATTTGTCTTTAATGGGTTAAAGTATATAATAAGTTCTTGCTAAGAAGTAGTTGATGATATATGTTAATCAAGTGCCAAGCATTTCTGCTCACTTTCATGTAAGTGAGGTAGCTATATATATTTTTTTAATTTTTCTGTGGTGATGTCTTATTACAGTATCAGGTATCTGGTTACTATTTAAATACCAGGTATTAGTGATATATTTTCCACAGCTATTTAATACTGAAATCTTATGACCTTTAATACTTCATAAAGTATTTCACATACATACTTGTAATGCTAACCTCTGCTTTTAAGTTTAGTGTAGGATGGCTATTACTTCAGTTTTATAGATTTAGGAGCTAATTTTTAGCTTTAAGTGGTTTAAAATCTGCAATGAATTCTGTTATCCCAATATTGCCTGGATATTACTGTCATATGTGGAATGACAATATTTCATGTAATATAAAAAATCTTGGGCCAGAGATTTAGCTCAGTGGTTCTAGCACCTGCCTTACAAGCACAAGGGCCCAGGTTTGATCCCCAGTAATCACATAAACAATGCTGGGCTTGGTGACTCACACCCACCAGTAATCAGAACCACATACCATAAGGCTGGGCATGGTGGCTCACGCCTGTAATCCCAGCACTTGGGAGGCAGAGGCAGGAGGACTGCTGTGAATTTAAGGCTGAGCTCAGTACCATCCTGAACTACAAACTGAGACCCTGTCTTAAAAAAATAAAATTATATCACAAAAACTTAGAGTGAATTTCAAACTGGACATTCAGTATTTAAAGTTAATGGTTATTTTCTTTATTCTCTCTTCCAATGGCTAGAAAAAATGACATGAGGGTATATGCATATAAAAAGTGGATGCTTTTTCAGAAGTTCAGTATTTACCAAATTTATATTCTTCCTAAAGGATTCTAAAACTTTAGCAGCAAAGGAGAAAGAAGTTCAGAATATAACAGATGGACTGCACGGCCTTCAGGAGGCAAGTAAGAAAGACGCGGAAGCTTTGGCGGCTGCACAGCAACACTTCAATGCAGTTTCCGCTGGCCTGTCCAGTAACGAAGATGGAGCAGAAGCAACCATAGCCGGGCAGATGATAGCCTGCAAAAATGATATAAGTAAAGCTCAGACGGAGGCCAAACAGGTAAATACAGAGACTAAACACTATGTGATTGAGTTTTCTTTCTTAAGAAGCTGTTTTCACAATATGCTTTGTAATTAGTGCAAAATATTGAAAATGAACAACTCAGTATCAAGGAACTTTCTTACTCTGTAGTGTGTCACGCATTAAAATTCAAATGTGTTGATTATTAAATACAATGTTGGATTGCCCAGGTGCTGTAAAACAAAGTATAGCTCATTTCGTAACTATAGGAGAAAATGCTTTATTATGTTTGTAGCCTTGTTTGGAATATTGGAGCTTAGTCATTTTATTCTCATCTTTTTTGACTGTTGTTTTTATTGACATAAAGCTGAAGTTTTGAGCATTAGCAAGAAAATAAAGTGTCCTCACCATTGTATTGCCTCCTATTTTAGTTCTTAAAATCTGTAGATTTCAATGGAAAGTATCTGTGTCACACATTTATTCCCATTCGTCTTTTGTCTCATCACTCAGATTTTAGTCTAGTAAATGATTTTCAAATTATTTAGTTAATAGTACAATTTAAAGCCCTGTAAAGTAAGTTTTGTTGACAGACTGAGATGTGTATACAAACAGTGCACACATTCTTTTTATTTACTTATTTAAGTTTTTTCGTACTGAATGTTGAAACCCAGGCCCTTCACACTGAGCTGTATCTCCAGTCCTTTGTTCATGTCGAAAAGATCTTGCTAACTTATACATTCTAGGCTTGAATGTGGCATCCTGTTGCCCAGCCTCTCAGAGTACTGCAATTACAGGCCAGTACCACAATACCAGTTACTTAAATTTTTCTAATGCAAGGACATAGTGTAAAAATATATATCTAGAAACATTTGTGTTTATTAATTTTACTCACATTTTTCTATTAATAACAATTTGTAACTTATACTTCAGAGATGATTGACAAAAATTTATAAAAATTCACTTGTACAAAGGCTTTAAATTGATCATTCAGGATGTTCCTATTTAGGCCTTTAGATGTCTACTCAATTCTATAGACTTCAGACTTCTGCAATTTAGAAGTTCTAGTGTTTAAATAATCAGACTCCGGCATTAAATTTCTGTTGATTTAGGAAATTTCTGTTTATTTCTAATGACTGCTGATATCACTTAATGAATGTTCACTGTTATTACATAATACTCGGTGAACACTTAAACATAAAGAAACTGAGTTTGATTTCTGTTATGTTTCTAATTTAACTAGCAAATGAGTGATTTTTTTTGCTACAAGTTTTCAACTTGGCTTATATATTTATACATATTAAAAATATAGTATTGCAAATTACTTACTTATTTACATTAATCATGTATTCCTATTCAGAGTAGTTTTTGTGGATAAAATAGTGAAATTCTGAAACACTAACCCAAGAGACCACGCTGTGACATTTTTTAAGCCTAAAGTCTCTTAATTAAACCTGTCTGAATCTAGGGCCACTTAATCACTAGCACTATCTGCCTTGTGTAATGTTACATTTTTCTACCACAGGCTCAGATGAAGTTGAAGCATGCCCAGCAGGAATTAAAAACTAAACAAGTAGAAGTTAAGAAGATGGATGGTGGCTATAGGAAGGATCAAGAAGCTTTAGAAGCTGTAAAAAAACTGAAAGAAAAACTTGAAACAGAAATAAAGAAATTAAACTATGAAGGTTTGCGTTATTATATTGTAACAAGGGAGGTGTTGATTACTGATAGACTAACCTAGGGAAATAAGAATGCATGAAAATACAGCATTATTTACTCTGTTAATAGGTATTAATGTAAGAATTATTTACAGGTATAGTCAGAAACGTAGAACAACCCTTTGAATTTTTGAGAACTCCATTGAAAATTTCATTTTTCAAATAACTTTAAGGCTTAGAAATCTCATTTGTATATGTCTATGTGAGTAGACAATTTATATGTTGTTCCCTGGAATGAAAATTGTATTATTTGTCATTGAAAATAATGTTTCCTTGACTCTTGTATGTTAAGCATGGTTTTTTAATTTACTACTTACCAGAAGTTTATATTTTCGTGTAGGAATGTGTTGGGCATAGATGTTACTTAAATTTTTCTTTACAAAGTATAGTTTTTAGACTTAAGTTTCTGTTTACTTGCAATCCATTCCTTAGAAAATAAGGAAGAAAACCTCTTGGAAAAGCGCAGACAACTGTCTCGTGATATCAGCAGATTGAAAGAAAAGTATGAAGCTCTCTCGGCCAGATTTCCCAATCTTCAATTTGCTTACAAGTAAGATATTTAAACTTGTGTTTGTAAAATCCATATAGACTTTAATATAAGAAAATCTCTATAATTTGCTTTTCTTTGCTTGATATTTTTCCTTACTGAAACGCTTCAAATGTTGTAGGGATTTTTGTGAAATTTAATGGCTCCTGATATCACTAATCTTAAAAGCAAACCATTAGAGCAGTAACATTTCAACTCAGTGTTTTTGAAGTTACTGTATCTTTTATGTTAAATAAATATATTTTTATCTTAGTTTTTTGTTGTTATGTGGGATTTTTAATGGAATACAATAATCTGTTTCAAGTTGTTCTTGTTACATTAAAAACTTAGTAAAAAGATTTTTAATTGATTTAAAAAGAGTAACTGACTTAGTAGGGGACATTTTAAAATTTTTGTTTTGGCAAAACTAACTCTTCTGCTTTCATTTTAGTTTGGGCCTCTTGACTAAAAATATATAACTGTTTCTGTTTTCTATGATTAATGTTTTTACCAATGTTTCTTTTTAGAGATCCAGAGAAAAACTGGAATAGAAATTGTGTGAAAGGACTTGTGGCTTCTCTGATTAGTGTGAAAGATAATTCTGCAACCACAGCCTTAGAATTAGTAGCTGGGGAACGGCTCTACAATGTCGTTGTAGACACAGAGGTAAACTGAATTTAATGTAGACAATGTAAAGTTGGTGTTCTATGTGGAAAATCATGCTGCTAAAAAGAATTGGATACTTGCGTTAAGATTCTCCCAGATGACTTATATGGTGAAAATAATTAATGACTTTTTGGTGACTATTTTGAAAGAAGTATCATGCACATCACCAATCTTAGATTTTATTTTTCTGTGTAACTTTATATTTAAATTCATAAAATTATCTGAGAATTTATATTAATACTAATCTTGCTATCAAGAAATATTACATTTATCTACACTTCTTAAGTTCTTATTTTTTGTCCTTTAGTGGAATGTCCTTATTAATACATGTTATATATACATTATCAAATTTACTTTCTTATAATTTTTTAAATTTCTTCTGTGTTTTTACAGTATACAGTACATTTTGATATATGTATATAGTGAACTGATTGCTGTAGTCAAACATCCATCACCTTTCAATGTTACTTTTTTTTATTAGTGATAAATTCCTAAAATTTACTACCTGATAAATTGTTAGTATACAATACAATATTGTAATCTGCACTGTATACATTTTATCTCTAGAATTATCCAAGGTAACTGCAAATATGTACTCATTGGGCTACAGGTTCTATCCATTTCTCTCCTTTTCTGTCCCTGTCCCTTTTCTGTTTACTATCTATGTAACTCAAATTGTTTTTTTTTTAAATTCTGCATGTGTGTGAGATCATGCAACATTTTTATTAATGTGTATCTTATATTACATGACATGTATTTGTTCCAGGTTCATCCAGGTTGTCAAAAATGGCAACATATTCTTTGTTAACACTGAAAAATAATTTAATGTATGTATTCTCAAGCTTTTGATTGTTCTAAATAAAAAGTATTAAACATTTATTTGGTTATGTATTCCTCAATTTGTATTCTTTCCATTTAAATGTTTACTTTTATCATTAATTTTTAAAATTTCAAATGCATCTTTTAGGTTACTGGTAAAAAGCTACTAGAAAAAGGAGAATTGAAACGCCGTTACACTATAATTCCACTCAATAAAATTTCAGCCAGATGTATTGCTCCAGAAACTTTGAGAGTTGCTCAGAATCTTGTAAGTCTATACAGAACCACAAATTTTCTAACTTTAATTCTTCAAAAAGTTTTAAAACAGAAAAAAACTAAGATTTGCTCTTTTTGCAGTTAGATGACAAGAAAATAGAGATATTGGAAGACTAGAACTCTTTGATTTTTCAGACTTTAGTATTAGGCTGTCTTTATCTTTAGATTGAGTTATGTAACTGATCTGGTAGTGAAAATTACATTTGTGAAGAGTTCGAATTAAACTTAGAAGTACTTGAAACTCTTCATCATCTTCTTATGGCAGTGTTTTCTTTCTTAAGCTACTTGCACTGACAACCATTGTGTAAGATGTTAATCAGTATTCCAAAGTTGCTTTTTTATTAGAGTTCTTTTAGATTCAGCTTTTGGCCGTACAGTACATTTCAAGTGACTTGGAATCCCAACTAGGTATTGAGGGGGATTTACAGTGGTAAATTTGTTAGTAAGAAAATAGATATGTACGAAGACATACATTTAGAAAACCCCCACGGACACATAAATACTGGGTTAAATCATGGAGCTAATCTAACTAATTTTAGCACCAAAATTAATTATTAACCAGGCATTCCAGAAAAGATAGTTCTATGAAACCTAGAAATAACATTTGTAATTAAGATAATAAACCAATATCCTGTGCCCTTATTGACATTGAGACACTCTCAACAAAATGATTTCAAAATACTATTGCGCTGATATGTATGCTAGGAAAAGAAGGAGAAGGAAATGCAGAGTAATTCAGAGATAATGTTTTGGTTTGGTATTTCCTTTCTGAGAAGTTAAATTTGGATCAAAAAGGCTCAGGAAGTTCATTCAGCTTAGATCAGGTTCCAGTGTTGCAAGAGTGTGAGTAACAGCAAAAATAAACTTCCTCATAGGTCCTATAGCCAGGTGTGTTTAATTGTTGTATAGTACTGCCTTCGTTGTGACTCTTCTGCTGTTAAAGTTGATAAGAGAAGTTTAGTTTTTCTACAAAGATGGATGAATTAGGCATAAAAAAAAGTTGTAAAAAGAGACTGCTAGAAGATGGGAGGCTTTTTCTGTTGTTTTACTCCCTTAATAATTGTGTCTTTATGTCTGTAATTGGCAGGTAGCTGTTGCAGTATGTTTAATATGCATAAAAACATATTCAGTGTGCAAGAACCAAATTACTGATCGTTGAACCAAAACAAGACAGTTTCATTGACCTGGGAATTTCTTTAAGAATTATGTATTTACATAGTGCTTCAGTTTAGAAAGTTGATATTGGCTCATCTATGATAGAAGCTATTATAATCTATGGTACTTTGGCTAAATATTTTACTTAGCAGTAAATCTTTCTGTGTTTAGAATTATAATTTTTTGACTGAAACATTGACTTTTGTGTAGATCTCTAGTAAACTTTTTTTAAAAAGTAATGAAAGGTAAATGCTACTTGGAAGTAGTGTGTACTATGGTATATCTGTTATTTTTCCTCTCAGGTTGGTCCTAACAATGTCCATGTGGCTCTTTCTCTGGTTGAATATAAACCAGAACTTCAGAAAGCAATGGAATTTGTCTTTGGAACAACATTTGTTTGTGACAATATGGATAATGCCAAAAAGGTGGCCTTTGATAAAAGAATAATGACCAGAACTGTAACTTTAGGAGGGGAAGTATTTGATCCTCATGGAACATTGAGTGGAGGTAAGTTTTATGTCCTTTTGTTTTTATTGTACTATGTGAAACAGGATGGACTTCATACTTAATTAACTAGAAAATATGTAAAATAGGGGTTGGATGACCACTAAATAATTAAATTCAAACTTTCATTCTTAGTCTTTGATTTGAACCAAGGCTAAAGCCAGCCCCCATTTTATATCTAAGATCAGATACTGGTTTCCCAAGCCTTAACATTAATGTAAGGGTTGAGTGAAGGTTTGCATACCTACCAGCTGACAGGTACGTAACAATACTAAGAAATCATGCAGTGTCATAGTCCTCAGGGAGCCAGTAGTCTGGCAATTAATCCTAATCCTGTAGTCGGTTTTATTAATGAGAGCTATTCCTATATATGTTTTGTTTTGTTTTTCCTATCTGGATATTCTAGTCACTGATAGTGATACCAGGATAGTCTTGTTTATTTATTCTTACTTTTTGCCCAGTTAGAGTCAGGGAAATGTGTTTCTTTTTAAGGCACAACATTTCTTTTTAAGGCACTTTTTTTTTTTTTAAGCTTAGCTGCCCACTGATTGAAGAAGCTTAAAAACTCACATATCAGTGCTGCCACTGTTCCTGTGAAGGAACCTTGAAGTTTTGAGGATAGAACCTTAATGTCTTAGGAGAAGAATTCCTAAGCGCATTCCTGAGCATATTTTTTCTTGTTCCAATATTTTCCACATTGATTTTCCATGCCTGTGTAAAGAGACAATATTATAAGAAAATAATAATAATATTCTTTACTAGAGAGTAATCTAAGACTATGTTGTCCAGTACGCAAACCACTGGCCATTTGTGGCTCTTTTCATGTAATAAAATTATTTTTCATTTGTAGCATAGTAGTTGTATTTCAAACGCTGAAATTAAAATGGTTAGTTGATAATTGGACAATACAGTTACCAAAACATTATGTCATTCTGTAAAGCCCTATTTTATGGACTTTAAATAATTTCAGTTCATTTAATCCTTAATAACAACTATCGAATAGGCATATTACTATCATTTCTGATATATAATTACAGAAATTGGAAATTCAAAGAGGTTAAATAATTTGCTAATAAGTGACAAAACTTGGAATTGGAAACCAGGCAGTTTAATTTAAGCCGCCCCTTTTTTTTCCGATTCTGGGGATCACAGGCAGTTTAATTTTAGCCTAGGCATTTAACCCAGTACAATGTATAAAGCATCTTGATGCCTCTTTCTATACCATTTAAATGAATTCCATCATCAGGTATCAGAATCCTCAGTATACAAAAAAATTACTAGTATCTGAATGAAAAATGAAAGGAAACTAAGTATTTGTAAATATCTAACAGAAGGAACTTTAGATTTCATTGATTCAAGTAAAGATCTTGTTAAGAGTTGGCAAATAACTACTGCTGTATCTTATTAACAAAGTGCTCATGATAGTATTAGTACTTGACCCTGGGCTTCTGTCATCAACCTACAATGACCACGATTTGTATAGTAATGTGAAATTGGTTTATTCTGATTGTTCTACTGTATCAGAGTATCAATTTGTTCTGCTTGTATCAGTGGAGGCCAGGTTATGACGTGGTAACAAGTGGCCCTCAAATCATAATTACTTACAACAAATTTATTCCATAATTATACTGCATTTACTCCAAGTCATGTTGTCTTCATTCTGTTATTCAGTCTGCAGGATTAATATCCTCCTTAAACATGCTTTTCTTATGGCAGAGGGAAAGCAAATTGTTAATCACATCCTGCCACTGAAAACTTATGCAGAGAGGAACATGTCACATTTCATTAGTTAGAGATAATCAGGGGGCCAAACTCAGTGTCTGGGGTGGTTGGAAAATGGGTATTGGAAGGATGCCTTAGTAGATAGGTTAGTGGTTACCTTTATTTAGAACCATTTATCAACTCTGTATGTTTTTAGGTTCAGGATCACTAATTGTTTAGCTTCATAAGGTCACCATCAGGTTTTTTTATTGAATTATTTCTAGTACAATTCTCTAAGAAAAAAATTTATTACTTAAGCCTGTGATAATTTAATATCCAGGGCCTGTTTCTTGTCTCTGTTAGGTGCTCGTTCTCAAGCAGCTTCTATTTTAACCAAGTTTCAAGAACTCAGACATGTTCAGGATGAACTGAGGATCAAAGAGGAAGAGCTGCAGGCTCTCGAGGAAGAATTAGCACGTCTTAAACACACCGCTGAAAAGTAAAGCCTTCGGATTAAGCTCTATCCATATATTGCAACGATTTACATGGTAGAAAATGATAGAAATCTATTTAAAGAAAGACAGCTTCTAACTTTTCCATGGTATCTTTGGTTTTATTTAAGATATTTGAATAAATTGTAAGTTGATAAGTTAGCTGTTATTAATTTTGTTCTGATAAAATGAATATCTCTGTTATGAGAAATAAGAAAAATCTAATTCACCAAAAGGGAAAAAAGTGTCAAACATTCTGTTCTTGCTACTGATAATACACACATTTTAACATAGGTTGGTTTGGTGGGGAGTTCTCAGATACTCAGGAGTCTTGATAACAGAGAATAATGAGTATGCTTGATATATTGTCACATCGATCATATGTCTACAATAGGAGATTACCATATTTTTAAACTTATATATTCCATATTTTTTAAAGGGAGTTAAAATTACTGTCTTACTGTCAGGCAGTTTCAGGGAAGAATACTCAAGATAGTATTTATGCTTTATGAATTGCATCCTTTTCCCCGCAAACCTCATGAATTTCTAGTGACATTCTTGTGAATTTATATTAACTTAGAATTTCACTGCAACTTATATAGGTAAATACCTTCCACTAAAGCAGCCACATCTAGAATAGAATTATCCTAGGGTTTACATTACAAATAATGAAAGACCCTTGTCTTAAACAATCTCTTATCTCCAAGCGGAGGGAACTATTATTAACATTTAAAAATGAAGATTAATAAATAGATAACCAAACTTGGAATCTTATCTAATTGTGACAATATTATTTTGTTTTTATTTTTTAATTGACTTTATTGGTACATTGTATACATGTTATGATCACATTCAACATTGAGAATTTGTACCTCTACGTGACACATCTTGATTCTCATTTTTTCCCCTTTCCCTTGTCCTCTCTACATCCTGCACACCTATGTATATAAGCTTTATTTCCTTGGGGATTTTTTGGTACTACAAACTTTTTCTTGCCCTTTACTTTCCCCTACTTGCCCTTTTCCTTTCTTTTCCTTTTGCACATTTTCTTCCTATTTCATATTACCTGTCAGACATTTTGGCATTCATTTACACCTGGTGTTTTTCATACTGGAGAAAGATAAAGTATTTACATATCTGTCTTGTTTATAGCACTTATGAGTATGTCCTCATGGTACATCCATTTGAGTATAAATGACTCAGATTGATCATTCTATATGGAATAAAATATTCCATTTTATTATAAAAACTCATCGTCTTTATACAGGCTTCCATTGATGGGCATTTGGGCTGTTTCCAAGATTTAACTATTACAGATAGCTGCTATAACATGGGTATACATATGTTGATGTGGTATGATTCTTTTAATTCTTTCATATATATCCCTGGCAGAGAAATAACTGGGTCAAACAGGACCTCGAGTCTTGGTTTTTTTAAAAGAATCTCCACACTGATCTCCATAGTGGTTTATTTTTAAGAAAACTTTCTCAATAATTAATTTTAATATTTCTTAAATTAAGATCTTTGGGTAAATAATTGTAAGTTTTTGTCATGTAAGTTATTTACCTTCGGTGACCAAATCAGACTTGTTAAAATGAGACTTGAATTTAATGAATGCCTCAGTTTGAAAATTATCAGGTTTTTGTTTTTCATTTTTGTGGCACTAGAGACTGAACCCAAGACCATTACATATATATCCCTGTCCCTTTGATACCAGGTCTCATAAGTTCCCCAGGCTCATCTATAATTTACAATCTTCCTGCCCTTGTCTCCCAAATTACTGGAGTTATAGCTGCAATACCACACCCGGCTCATCAAGTTTTCTTGATGATGAGTAGCATATTGTATTGTTTCTACTGTGTATTAGCCTATTTCAAGCAAGAGCCTGAAGTCTTACCTGTAGGTCACAAACCTGAGGAAATGCACAAGTTTATATCAGAATTGAATTGTATATTCTGCATATTATAAACTTTTTTTAAGATATCGTCAACTAAAACAGCAGTGGGAAATGAAAACTGAAGAAGCAGATTTACTGCAAACAAAGCTCCAGCAAAGTTCATATCATAAGCAACAAGAAGAATTGGATGCCCTTAAAAAAACTATTGGTAAGATTAAAACATTCTGTGCTTACTGTCTGTTTTCTTGATAGCTTTTTCTTATACATATAGGCTGTCAGATTTATGATACATGTGGGATTGTTTCTAGGGGGTAAATCAAAATGCAACTTTTGGTCTTGGAATATGGTTATTTTTATCTATTGCCAGTGTTTTGTCCATTTTAATAACACACACTTCCACCCAAGGTATGTAAAAGTTTTGTTCTTTGAATTTTTTCTTTTCTAGACTCTAGAGTTTTCCAGTCTGGCAGTTGTAAACAGCACATTAGCATTTTCATTGGCATTTTATTTAGTTGGAATTCCCCTATCACTCATGAAATTTGAATCTATTTTTGTATTTATCTTTGGGTTTCTACTTCCATAAATTTCACACTTACTTCTTTTGCATATTTTTTCTATTGATTGCTTTTGTGTTTTCCCCATTTTTCTCATACTAAATAGTTATAATTTCTTGTGCACTGCAGCTGTGTTTTTTGGTTGATGTACTTATTATGTTTATAGAATTTTGTTAGATGTTTTTAGTGTTGGGTATAATTCAATTTTAAGAAGCTTTCTTGTACTTTTTCATCACAATTTGATGTGATTGTTTTTATGTTTCTCATAACTTAGGACAATATCCACACACTAATTTCCACACTCAACATTTTTATGTGCAATAAAAAGTAGTGTGTAAAATCGTCCAGTTTTGGCTTTCAGGGATATATTTGTCCCTAAGTCCTAATAATAGTAGTATCTGTCAATTGTGACATTATATGTCCAATCTGTCTTGCTCTTTTAGTTTCAAATATTTTTCCTGTGCTTCATCCTATGTATATTATCTGCAGTATTTCCCCACTTTAATGAGAGAGTACTTGAATGTGAATAAATGAACCAAAAAACACTTATGGGCATTATGATAACTAGAATTACAGAAAAATATCATGACTGTACTTTTAATGTTGGTTTTACAGTACACGTAGATATATAGGAAATGTGAGTAATGAGGCTAAAGATGTACATTCAGTGATAGTGTGGTTGAGTCGCAGCACTGGGTAAAAAAACATGAGAGCTGTGATCTTTTTAATGAGTCACTCAAAACCTTTTAAAAGTAGGTAACTGAGATTTAAAGTTTGTTACCGTTAAAAATAGTTTGATATTTTAATAATTTAGATGCAACTCTTAAAACTTCTGTTTCAATATACCATTTGTAGAATATGGTTTGAGTAGTTAATACTATTTAAATTCCAATTTTCCAGGCCATCTCTTCTATTCAATAAACTGAATTTTTAAGCATCTATCTATAGATGTTAGTTTCACTACATTTAACTATTTTATAATGCAGCGGAAAGTGAGGAGACCTTAAAAAACACCAAAGAAATCCAAAAGAAAGCAGAAGAGAAATACGAAGTATTAGAGAATAAAATGAAAAATGCAGAAGCTGAGAGAGAAAGAGAACTAAAGGATGCCCAGAAAAAACTGGATTGTGCCAAAACAAAGGCAGATGCATCTAGCAAGAAAATGAAAGAAAAGCAACAGGTAATAACCTTTCCTGAAATTAAGTCCTTTAAAGTTTACATAGTGTGGAAGGCGGTGGAATATCTTACATTGGCCTTATTTGTTAATATTGATTCCAAAATCTAAAAGTGAATTATATTATTAGGAAATAAGCTATGCATTTTACAAGCCAAATACTTTGTTCTCAGAAAACACTGTACTTGAATGTAACACATGAGTATGAACTGCATTCACATGCTAATTTTAGGGAAAGAGCCAAGTTGCTTTTGCTAAATATTCCACCAGGTGGAATATATGATGTAATGTAGTGAAATTACATCAAAGATTTGGCAATTTTTCCTTCTCTTTTGTAATCATCTATGTGAGCATGCACTGGAATGTGGAGACAAAGAATTTATATTTCTAAGGCATTGCTCCATTTTAGATAAATAGTACTTTACTGTTTTTGAATAGTGCCAAAGCTATGTTTTGTCTCCAGAGTGTAAACTCTTCTATAAAGTTTATTCCAAATCTTTCTTCAGCTTTTCTTTAACTTGCACTAAAATTCTGTTATTAATTACTTGCAGAAGATATTTTCTCATGAACTAAAAGACTATACTAAGAAAGAAAAATTAAAATTTTTTGCACATTGAATAATTTTACTCTACACTAATTAATCTCATGTAGAATTGTATATTATAGTCCTTATAGGGGTAAAAAAGTAAAGGCAATATCTTATGTAGTAATTTAAACCCCTTTTCAGTATTGGAAAGTGAACTTCCATTTCTCCATTCTGGGGGAGGAAGCAGCTTAACATGTATTTTGGTAACTGATCAGTAATTAAGACATAGGTCTTACGTAAACCAGCCTTTTTTTAGTGCTGTACGTATTTATCAGCAGGTAAGAACCTGTGTGAGTAGCTGCAACATTTGTTTCTGCAGGAAGTCGAAGCTATCACTCTGGAGCTTGAGGAGCTCACGAGAGAGCATGCATCCTATAAACAACAGCTCGAAGCTGTCAACGAGGCTATCAAATCCTATGAAGGTCAGATTGAAGTAATGGCAGCAGAGGTAGCTAAAAATAAGGTAAGAATGATTCATCAAATTGGAGAAATTAAAAATTGTCATCTGTGAATATTAAGACATGACTTTAGTGCTTTTCGTGTTTTCAGTCTTATCCTTTGAGCACAAGGCAAAATGGTGATTACTTACCCAGAAAGAGTCCTGAAATAACAGCAGTGATGAAGTTGGAGTCTATTCTGAATTCAAAATCCACAGTCATTTTTGAATAGGCAGAGTATATATAATTTTTTTGAGTGAGGTGTCAGGGATTAAACCTTGGTCTTTGTACCAAAGTATGTTCTCAGTCCTCTTTTTAAAATTTATTAATTTGAAGTGAGGTCTTGTTAAGTCATTAACTGGCCTGAGCGAGGCTTGAACCTGTAGTCCTATTGGTCTCCCAGAATGCGGGCATTTCAGGCATGCACCAACATGCCTGATACAGAAAATTATTGTAATAGAGGTTTGAAATGTTTGGGATTGTTCACTAAGAGATTAAGAATGCTAAAAATACAGGAACAGCATGAAGACTCATCATGCAGAGGAATAGGTCTGTTGCAGAAGCCAACAGTAGCCTACTGTTCCTGAAGTTTGCAGAGATGCCAGGAGAAGCTGTCTGCTATAAAATGCTGCATGTGTGTGGCACCTGTGAGTAGATTTCCAGGAACTGACCACCAAAGGTGGTATCCTATGCACAGATGCCAAGTGAAGCTGTGCCAGCTGTTGGCAAGCCTGCCTTTGACAAAAGCAGAATGGAGCCAGCGAATTAAGCCCCTTCCTCTTTCCTGCAGTGTCCCTTCAGTAATATTTACCGATGAGACTCAATATTGTTGGAGTTGGCAAGGGAGAAATGTTCCATTCTCAGAAGCAGGACAACAAAGAGTGTTTTGGGGCTGAGAGATTTCAGATGTTACAGAGAGAAGAACAGGCAGTTAATGTTGGAAAAGTGTCCTTCTTGAGTGCCAGATGCTCTCTCATCTCTTCCTTTCTTTTTGATCTTGAATTTTATCTTGTGTAATGTTATTTCTACTTCTGTAGCCTTTGAACTATTTTATTTTTCAAGTCTTCTGTCATTTAGCTATATATGCTATTTGTAAGTTGTATGAAATTCTGTTATCTAAATGCATATAACACTTAATGTAATTTAATCTATTTAAAGATATCATAGTAAAGAGCATTTTCCCTTTTGTTATCTTCTTCTATATTTGCTGTTACATTTTCCCCTTATTTACAGTAGTATGCAATATTTTAGAATACACATCTTTTTCTCTTGAGTTTTTTGTTAGCTTCTCTTTTGGGTTTTTTTTTTTTTTTTAAACTCTTATATTGCATCAGTAGTGAACAACCCTTTTAACTACCCTTTTTCTGATTATTAGAAATCAGTTTGTCTCAGCTTTATGTTTCATGTTGTTGAATAAACATTCTACAGTTTTTATTAGTTTTCTTTTTAGTTGCTTTTTTGGTGATTCTTGGAACTGAACCTTTGCCTCATTGTATGTGAGGCAAGTCCTCTACCAGTGGACCGTATCCTTAGCCCTCAGGAAATTTTAATTTAAAATTTTAAAAGTTTTTTTTCTGATGTTTTTTTTTTAATTAAGTCACATATTTTTTCAAGGTAGGCACAGTACCACTTGAGCTAAATCCCTGGCTCAAATCACATATTTTTCATCTCCTGGTCTGCTGTACCTTCTGCTATCCTTCATCAGCAATGTGTAATTTTTAATAATTAGAAAACGTGTTTCCAAAGAGAAATGTAAAAATGCAGCACTATCCTCTTTTCATGAACTCAAACTATGCACATATTTCTATAAAGAATGTAAGTTTTTATTAACAGGAAACAGTAAAATAGATCACTTAAATAAGTTTGAAGAGATGGGGCCAAGGATTTAGCTCAGTGATTCTGGTGCCTGCCTTGCAAGCACAAGGGCCTGGGTTTGATCCCCTTTAACCACATACAACAAAATTGGGAGTGGAGACTCACGCCCACCAGCAATCAGTACATATACCACAGTGCTGGGTATGGTGGCTCACACCTGTAATCCCAGCACTTGGGAGGCAGAGGCAAAAGGATTGCTGTTGAGTTTGAGGTTGAGTTCAGGATCATCCTGAACTACAAAGCAAGATCCTGTCTCAAAAAAAAATGTTTTTAAATAAATTAATAAATAAAATAAGTCTGAAAAGATTATTCACTTAGGATCTGCATTACAGATTATTTCCTTGTGCTGACAGGAGAGAATCAGTGAGTCATATCTGCCCTACAGTCTTTAACCTGTAGATGTAAGAGGACCTATGTGTCTGTCATTTTTCTTTTTTAATGTTACCAAACTTTTAGTTTTATTCCTTTCTTCTTCAGAGGATTTTAAAAAGCCAAAATGTCTGTTAGTTTTTAGGACAAATACCATAATTTTATCTTCCTGAAAAAGACTTCTAATGATACAATTTGGTCATTAAAAGAAATTTAAATTACTCTGGGTACACTCAACAACTTGAATGAAATGTGAGGTATTTTCTGTTGATCAAAATCATCTTGCCCGCAGATGAACTTACCTAAAAAATATACCTAAATTTTTACTGTTGCTTTTAATTACTGTGATCTGGTTTTCCTTAGTTTTTTGCGATGTCTTTTATTTGCTTTTGCTTTTGTTTCTCCCCAACCTAAATATGAGTTGAACTGTGGTATTTGTTCATTCTGTTTAGACATTTGTGTGAGTTTATGATCATATTCTCTATCTAAAAGACAATAAAGATCTAGGATGAAACCAAAGGGATTCGGGGGATGGTCACAGAAGACTAAACCCAAGCGTAAATAGCATTTTGAAGAAGTAGCCTCAACCTTAAGAAGCAGGAGGGCAGTGAAAGAGAGAACAGGATGTTTTCATTTGTCCCACAGGTCTGTTCCAAAAAATGCTGTTTCTTTTCCGATTTGTTTTGACCAATGTGTTGGAAACAAATGTAGTGACCTTCTGTTGCTGTTGGTAAGATCCACATGCCTTACATCTGTCTACAGAAGCGAAAAGAAACTTCCTTATTTTTACTTCTCATCTTTGTCCTTCCTAAGTGAATGTCATTTGGGGATATCTGTCAAATTATCTTGCTGTTAAGTACCCCAAATTTTTCTGACACATGTCATAGACCAACTTTTAGTATTTCTCCTCATACATGATTGATTCCATCCATGTTGCACTGAATAAAAATTCTGTTTCTAGCATGGATGTTACATCCCAGGCAGTGTTCATTCTAGTGACGAACCAGGTTTTCTTCTGTGTGTAAATAAATGCATTTGTCATTTTAACGTGTAGTGAGTTAGATAAGCATCTGCCTATAATTACATTAACATCTTGCCTAGAAGTGTGTCATACTCTTAGTTAAGTAAAATACTTACATACCTTTATTGTATATTCTTTATTTTTGTGTGTTTTTTTCTAGGAGTCAGTCAGTAAAGCTCAAGAAGAGGTGACCAAGCAAAAAGAAGTGATAACAGCCCATGACAGTGTAATTAAAACCAAATACGCAGAAGTGGCAAAACATAAGGAGCAGAACAATGATTCTCAACTTAAAATTAAGGAGTTAGACCACAACATCAGCAAACATAAACGAGAAGCTGAAGATGCTGCTTCGAAGGCATGTTTGTGTTCATTTTTACCCTTGAATCTTTGTTTGTTGACTGTTAGAAAATTCTAGAAAAATACTCAGTGAAGAAACTCAGAATGACAAAACTGCAGCCTAATGTAATTTTGAAGTTACAGCTATGCTAAGTGCTTCTCAATGATACTCATTTTGAAGAGATAGTAAACAGATTTTTTTTTTTCCAAATCTAATTTCAAATATTCCTGTCTGGAAGATGTCTATACCTAGTATTTAATGAACTCCCATGGATTTAACTATTTTATCTCCAAGTATTGATAGAACTAATTATTTCTGCATTAACAACAATAATATATATTATTCACCTTAATTCCAGTTGATATAAAGAACTCATAATTATGTATACAGCCAACATTACAAAAGGATATAATTGGCTTTGAATTAAGGATATCCTCAGGAAACTGAGGGTCAGTATTTATAATTTTTTCCAACTAAATTTAAGGCTGGGATTTAGCTCAGTGGTAACACACTTACCTTGGAAGCCCAAGTTTGAACCCCCGTACGACCAAAAAAAAGCTACATCATTAAAAATCTGATATTTTGCCAAACAATTATTATTTCACAGTTTTCCAACAGATTTCCACAGTAATTAATTTCCAACAGATTGCTTTTAAAATTTATTCTTTCCCTCTATCTGTACCTTTATGTAAGCACTTAAATGCAACACATACTTCCACCAGTGTTCCCCATCCTGTAAAAGAACTGTAGATGTCTATTCAGGTTCATTAAAATGACATTGTTTATGCCTATGTCATAACCTCTCATATTTATTATCAGTTTCCCAGTATTCTGGTAACTTGTGCTAATACCAGTAATATTGCTAATAGTTTTTTGAGTATTGAATATCCTAGTATTAATGATTACTAGGGATTTTATTTGTTCTTAAGGGGCTAAAAGGAGAAACTGACAAATTCAGCTGCTAAAAATTTAAGTGTTCTTTTAAAAATGTTTTTCATACCTACCAGCTATCTGGTATCTGGTACTACACCAAGTATCTGCTACTATACCAAGCAATGGAGACGTAAGGAGAAAAATGTACAGAGTACTGTCATAGAGCTAATAGGTGGGCAGTGAGGGTAGACTCTAAATGATAGTTTCACTTAAGAGGCCTAACTGACCAAACCCATGGAATTAGTAAGGGAAGACTGGTTGACAAAGCCTGGATTCTACCAGTCAGAGTGAGTCTTACTTCATGAAAGCCTTTTATGAGCACTATGATTTGAAATTTTAATCAGTTGTATTATTTGAGGAAATACACTGTGCCTTGTGAAAAGGTGATGGAAGTGGAGGTAGAGTCAACATTTAGGGAAGTCTGTTCCTTCAGTTGTACTTGGAGGAATTATTGTTAGGATTAGGCTTCCATTTTACCAAATCTCTGACTTCAGTATTGTTAAGGAATTATATAGCCTCTCGTGAGGTTTTGAAAATGTAGGCAGAGTTTGGTGAAACAACAGACCAAAATTGAAAAAAGCCAAAGGAAACTGACTTACGTTTCATATTAATGGAAATATTTTATATATACAGATTAAGTATTCCCACTCTGAAATTCCTAAATTCTAAATGCTTCGAAGCTTTGAAATGCTAATGTAACACCCAGTTGGAAATTCTATACCTAATTTCACTTAATAGTCAAATTGAAAACATACTGGAGACAGTGAATGAGATTACTTAAGCTTGTGTGTTTGAGGTATGTTATGATAAAAATATGGTATTTAAATAAAATTATTATAGTAACAGACAAATTGCCATTTATCTCTTTTAAAATAATCCCTCTTCACTTCAAACGCCTCTCCTATTTTTCTCTCCCTTCTCTGAAGTAGTTCTGAAAGTCTCTCGTGAGTGTTTTATTTTAGTTGGGCTGTTTGTCGAAGCTGCCTGGAATCAGTTCCAAGTGTTCGCCTCTTAAGGTTCTTTGGTTCTGGACAAGAGCCAGAGTTGCGTGGCCCCAGATCTTCTGAAGAAGGACGCACAGTAATGTTTTCCCAGCCTGGCTTTTTGTTGGCAGGAGCGTGCACTATATTTTTATCACGCCTTACAAATAAGGAGTCCAGACTGTTTCAGAAATTGGCGGAGAAGAAGGGGATATATGTTCAGCTGGGGATTATATTTGTCACCCCTTGTATCTATGGACCATAATTGGATTTTATGTTTAGACTTGGCTCTCTTTACTATCTCAGTATGTATATGTAGATATTTCAAAATATGAAACACTACAAAACACTTCTGGTCCTAACATTTTGGATATGGGTATTTAACCTGTACGTAATGAGTTGGCTCCTCTTTGAAAACTTAGGTAATGGGAAGAATCTTTTTCGTATTCATTTTCTTGTTTCTTGATCCTTATCCTCCAAGCAAAAGCACTCATTCATATTTGCTGGTGTTTTTCACCCAAATATGTGACTTAAAATTAAATATTTAAGAAACTAATTTAGAGATGTTGATTTTTTTCTTTAAACAACAATTGCCTTTGTTTTCATATATGATTAGGTATCCAAAATGTTGAAAGATTATGACTGGATTAATGCCGAGAGACATCTCTTTGGCCAACCCAACAGTGCCTATGATTTCAAAACTAACAATCCTAAGGAAGCTGGTCAGCGACTTCAGAAGTTACAAGAAATGAAGGAGAAGCTAGGAAGGAATGTCAATATGAGAGCTATGAATGTTCTCACAGAAGCTGAAGAGCGGGTAAGTCCATTTCTGGGTAAGTAAACATCTGGGTTTACTAGAACACGGTAGCATTGGCTGTATTTTGTGGCCATATGATGATTTCTAGATGACAGTCTTTTGTTCAATGTCAAGTATTTATGTTTTTCTTCTCTTTTTCTTCCCTTTTTTATTTCTTATTTCTTGGATTATAAATTTTTTTCATAATCTGCTGCACTTTATTTAGGCAGTAGTAAAAATTTACTTGTTTATTTAGCAAAAACTAGGATTTTCATATTGAGCTACATCTCCAGAGTGTGTGTGTTTTTTTTTTTAAGAGAAGTTCTAAGTTGCCCAATTTGGGCTCAAACTTGAGATTCTTTTGGTTCAGCCTTGCAGAGGGCCTGGGTTACAAGTATAAAATATCACTGTAATTTAATTTTACTCCCTACATACAGATATATTTACATTCTTTATAATTTGGTTTGCATTGTAACTCAGTCTATTATATATTTATTAAATAATAAAACCTTTTTATTTCTGACTAAATTGCAGGACATAGAATAAATTTTATGCTTTTAAATAAAGCCTACTTTTTTTTTATCCTATAGTATAATGATTTGATGAAGAAAAAGAGAATTGTAGAAAATGACAAATCCAAAATCCTTGCAACTATAGAAGACCTCGACCAGAAAAAAAACCAAGCCTTAAATATTGCTTGGCAAAAGGTATTTCAGAACTTCAAATACTACCCTTCCATTATGTAGGAAGTAAATATTATTATTAATGAATTTCTACTTAAATGGAAATCTGATATAGTTACGTGTTTGAATGAGACATATACTCTGTTAAAACCTCACAGACTTTTAAATACATTGTCTCTTGAGTTTATCTGCTATGGATTTGCACAAGTTAATGTATGTTACTCTGTCAGACTTAGGCCGCTACTGTGGTTCCAAAATTATATTAACTTTGTAGTTTTCTCTATTTCTTTCTTTTACCTATAGTTTCATAGTGCTGTTTTACTTTTAAAGGAATTGTATTCTCCTGAATTTTTATGAGATCATAGGTGTTTATATTTCAGAACCTGTTTAATTTCTGCAAAACTCCAGTAGGCCTTGGCTTGAAGCTGGAAGGCAGTCAGTGTCAGTTTTGTGTGGTAGCTGTAACTGTTGGAGATCAGAAACCTTCCAAGAACTCATTTATTTTCACCATCTTCAACTTTTCTTACCTAGACATAAGGAGTCCAGTATTACTTCTCAGAACATTTTCATAGTGAGATCATTTTAAATGCATTTTTCCATTTTTAATCGACACATGGTTGTTCTAAGTATTAGTAGGGTACACTGTACATTTTATTACTACATATATATACATATATATATATAGGATCAGACCAGGGTAACTGGCATCAAAATCCTGTACTGGCCATTTTGAAATAATTAGTTGTTCTGAACCCGAGATTTCTACTGAGTTATAGAACACTGAAATTTACTCCCACTGCCCAGCTGTCCCTCTGTACCTGCTAACCGTGGTTGGTCTCTTCATCCCTTACTGTGCACCGTCTTCTCAGGCTGTTTTAGCTTTAGCTTTCAAATAAAAGTTGAAACTAAGCAGTATTTGCCTTTTTTTCTTTTTTTTTTTGCTTGATTTATTTCACTTAATATAAGTAAACTTTAGTTCTGCTCATATCGATAAAAACTACAGAATTCATTCTCTTTGGCTGAATAATATTTCAGTACACACACACACACTCATGGCTATTGTGAACTGCGCTGCAATGCACATGAGTGCTGGTATTCCTTCAACAAAGGGCTTTCATTTCTTTTGGATGTATAGCCACTAGAAGAGTTAATGGATTGGCAGTTCTGTTTCTAGTGTTGGAGGAGCTTGTGTTCTCCATAATGGCTGTACTGATTAGCATGTCCCCCAACAGTGTGAGTTCCCCTTTGTCTGCATACTTTGTGCATTTTTTTGCTTTTTGATAAGAATCTCTGTGAATTTAGGTGGTATCTCACTGTAGTTTTGGTTTGCATTTCTCTGATGATTAGTGATGGTCAGCAGCTTTTCCTATACTCCTTGGCCCTGTGTAGCTTCTTTTGAGAAATCCCTAGGTCATTTGTGCGTTTTCTTAGGTAATTTGTTTTCATCCTTTTCAGTTGCTTGAGTGCTTGTGTGTTCTGGATGTTTCCAGCTCACAGGTATTCTCTTGCATTCTATAAACTGCCTTTTCACTCTGTTGCTTGTCTTCTGTGCTGTGTACAAGTTATTTAATTTGCTGTAACCCCATTTGTCAGTTTTTTCTTTTGTTACCTGTGTTTTTGAGGTCATATCTAACACATATCTGCCCAGACCAATGTCCTAAGGCATCATTCTTATTTTTTCCTAGTAGTATCATAATTTTAGTTCTTAATAGGTCTAAGTTTTTTATCTATTTTGAGTTGAGCTTTCTATGTGGTAAGACATAAGGATCAGCTTCTTGTGTATATAAACACCCAGCTTTTCCACACCATTTATTGTAGGGGTACCCTTTCTCCAGTGTCTCTTTTTGGCATCTTTTTTGAGAATTGGCATACTTTTTTGAGTAGATAAATGAGTTTATTTCTAGTTCTGTATTCTGTTTCACTGGTCTATGTATCTCTCTCTCTTTTTTTTCTTCTAGTGCCAGTACTGTTCTCTTTTGGTTTGAAAGTCAAATATGATGTGTCCAACTTTGTTCCTTTTGCTCAGGATAGCTTTGGCTATTCAAGGTCTTTTTATTTTTTTATTTATTGATACCTGATTGTTACTTTAACAGAGGACCTATTCTGGAAAATATTCCATGTATTGATGAAAAGAAAATCTCTGTTGCTGTTGAATGAAATACTCTATAAAAGACTTGGATCGATTTGCTCTGTAGTTTGGTTCAGCTCAGAAGTCATTGTCGATTTTCTGTCTGGATGATCTGTGGTACTGTGCTGGATGTTTATACACTTATATTGTTACATATTCTTGTTAAATTGACCCTCTAGTCACGATATAATGCCCGATCTTTTACCATTTTCGATGTGAAATTAACCTCCTTTGATATGAGTATACCTACTTCTGCTTGTCTTTGGTTTGCATTTTCATGAAGAGGCACTTTAACCTTATAGTCCATATCTTTACCAGTGAAGTGAATTTTTTGTAAAATACATGTATTTTGACTCTTGTATTTTTTTTTTTTCCTTTTTGAGACAGGGTCTCATTTTTTGTAGTTCACATTGGTCCTGAGCTCAGCCTTGAACTCACAGCAGTCCTCTTGCCTCTGCCTCCCAAGTGCTGGGATTACAGGTGTGAGCCACCGCACCCGGCACTGTGATATGTGGTGTGTGGTTCTGATTGCTGGTAGTCATGAGTCACCACACCCAGCATTGTTATATGTGGTCACTGGGCAGTGAACCCGGGCCCTTGCAAGGCAGGCGCCAGAACCACTGAGCTAAATCCCCGGCCCTGGCTCTTGTATTTTGAATCCAGTCAGGAAGTCAGCATCTTTTGATTGGTAATGTAATCCATTTTCATTCAGGATTATTACTGGTCAATGTGAGTATCCTTTTGTAATTTTATTAATTGTATTTTGCTTGGCTTTGTATATTTCTGTTGTCATGTCTCTTGTTAGTGGTCAGTATGTTAGGTTTTCTTCTGTGCTAAGAATTCTTTTCTTATTGTTCTTCTGTTTTTCTTAGGAGTTTTGTATATGCATGGGTTCTTACGATAGTAGATATCATTTATTTTGTTTCCACTGTAGGACTCCCTTAGGTATTGTGCCTGAATCCTGGTTCCCTAAGAAGACCACCAATTACGTATGTAAAAAGTGAGAGCACTTATTAGCACAGAATGCAGTGGGTCTACCAATACTAGATTGGAGTCCCGTACAAGCAGCTACAGACAGTTTTAAAGGCACTTCAGGTTACATACCAAAGGGGTAGACTACGCCTTGCAGCAGTTGGCTAACAATTTGAATTGGCTACAATAATCGGCTAACATGTTTGTCAGTCAACTATTGGCAAAAGAGGGACAAAGTGGGTCGTGCTCCTATTTTCACATAGTTATCTTGCCAGATGGCCGTAGCTCATCTGTGTGGAATGTTTGTGGTCTCACCGCAAATCATGCAGCACTTTATCAGCACCTGAGGAGCTTACAGAACACATAGGGGACCCATCGTTCTGGGGTTATACACTACTAGAACAGTCTGCTAGTTTGTAGTTACTCAGAAGGATACAGAGTCCATTTATAATTCAGATATAAGATGGAGGCTGAGGAAAAGGGAGTATCTTTGATCGGTCCCTTAAGTATTATAGTTCTGGCCTGGTGGCAATGAATTCCCTGCTTCTCCTTATCTAGAAAAAACTGTTTCCACTTTATTATCATTTTCCTTTTTTGGAGTTTACTCCTACTGTCCAGCTGTACCTTTACCTGCTAACCATGGTCTCTTCATCCCCCGTTCACCCTCTTCGCAGGCTTTGGTGGCAACTATTCCACTGAGTGTTTAAATTAAATCCTTTGATTTTAAAGGATTATTTTTCTGGTGATAGTAGTCTTGGTTTATAATTTTTTAATTTCTTATATTCATTCTATTAATATTCAGGTCTATATATAAGGTTTCCCCTAAGAAATTTGTAAATACATTTCCTGAGCCTTTCTTTAATGTGACATGAGAGTTTTTAAAATTTCTGCCTTATATGTTTGATATTTTGACATGATAGGCTTTGGTGAAGGTTTATCTTTATTAAATCTAGATGGAGTTCTTTGGATTTCTGTGGAAATAGGGATAACCAAATGTTTTTGAAGATCTGAAAAGTTGTAGGCTATTATTTTTCTGAAGACAAAAATCAACCTTACCCCAGGCCTCTTTCTCCAAACAGTATAGTGATCCATAGCTCCCCATCTGGGCCCACAGCTTCTCCAGTAGCATATTCTTGAGGTTCCTTGGTGTAAGTAAGGACCACCCGAGTCTCCTATTTACCTGACTCTCCCATCCAGCGCCCTGTTTGGAGACGTTGTGTGCTCGGTTCCTCTGCTCTTAAAGCCGTTGCACACTCCATGCTTTACAGCATCTCTGCTGTGGTCTCACTGCCAGGTGGCACTCTGCTTTGGTCATGCTCATGAAATTGCTCTTATTTTCCTTTGTTGTATCCTTTATTGTGGAAAGATATGTAAGGCACCTATTGTGATGTCGCTGTCATTCTCTAGCAAGAATAATATACTGTTTATCACTCACAAATTGTTGATTACATTTAGAATTCACAAATGTTTCATTTTGTGAGTTCTTCATGCCACATTTTACACAGGTTGGATTAATATTCACTGACATTTAAGTACTGTGCTAATCATTTTACGTTAATTATCTTGAAACAGTTTTGTGACTTCGATGGTAATTGTATCTGTTTCCACGTGAGAAAACCTAGCTGAGAATGATGACATAATCTGCCTCATGTCCAATAGCTGAGAGGTGGAAGAACTGGGCTTCTCTTTTGCTACGTAGAACCAAAGTGGGAGTTGACTTTTGTTACTAATTGTGATTTCTCTCTCAGTCTCTTTAAGAATTGGAAAGTAAATAAATCTAATCTTGTCTTTTCGTAACACTCTTACTCAACAGAAATGCCAATTGTAGTTTTTGGTTTTATGTTAACTCTGGCCGGACTACAAGCTTCTTTATCTCCACCTCTCTGGCTTCATTTTATGTCTCTTTCAGAATCATTCCAAGGGCCAGGGATTTAGCTCATGTTGTACTGCACCTGCCTTGGAAGTTCAAGGGCCCAAGTTTGATCTTGGTACAAAAAGAAAAATGTCATTCCTTAGTTTTTCATGTGGAAGTTTTTCTATTTCTACCACAAGAAGAGATTTTTATTCGGGAGCTTCCAAAGTTACTCTAGAGTTTGATACTTTTGCAGACTTGTGTTTTCAGTGGATGGCTTGCCTCTTTTTCTATTTAATTCTGTGGGACTCTTTTTTGTTTTAAGTAATAGCACAGTTACTTTTAGGAGCTTTGTTTTCCCTACTCTAAAATTTATTTTCAAAATTGTCACTTCTTGTGGTAAATGTCTTTTTTTAAAGGCATGCAAAAATTGCTTCCTTTATTGTTGTACAACATGTAGAGTTCATACTGTAGGAGGATTTGTCTCTATCCCTACTACCATTCCATGGTTCCCAGATTTACAGTAAATTAGAATCTGCTCTTAAAACTGATTCTACTCTTTTTTCCAGTTCTCTGGGTTCTTCTAAATCAGTATCTAGTAAGTCCTTGTACCAGTCAGTGTTTTCTAATGTTCTTCATCCTTAGGATAACCTAATGAGGTTATACTATTTCTTTCAGGATTGGAAACAGCCTTCTGATGTTAAGCATACTTTATTTACAAAGCCCCATAGTATTTTGGGTTATTTTTTCCCTTCTTAACCTTTCAAATTTACAAAATTCTACTTAATCAGTATATTGGTGCAGTATGGATTGGTAACATGCATAAATATACAATGATATTCTTACTATTTCTTCTTTGGAATGATTTCCACATGACATCCATGAGTGAATTCAGGGTATAGTAACATTCTGCTCTTAATCCTGTGTTGCCTCTCTCGCATTTGACCAAAACAGGAAAGAAAGTGAACCTAGAATGTTATAAACACTATGCTACATTTGATTTTTTTTTCCCCCAAAAGCCAGTAGTCTTTTTATTCTGAAATGACCCTTTCCAAGTTCTGGAAATCTGTTGGGAGAAACAAAATAAAATAAATTTTAAAAAAAACTAAGCCCTTCTTCCTCTATGTAAGATAAGTTAGTAATTGCTCTTAAAATGTGGATTCTTTAGCAAGTCCATGTTCAGGAGCACTGCTTGTCTGTGGATTTCCTGAGTATATTTACATTTGAATTCTCCGTTCCTCTACTTGATTATGGAGAATTCTTTTTAAATGTGGAAGAAGCGAGAGTGTGTGTGTGTTGGAGGGACAGTGGTATACACTTTCAAATATGCTTGCTGAATTCTTCAGTTACTAGTTGTGTGTTTCAAGACAAATAGTCAAGTTTTCAAAGCATTGCTCAGATGGATATACACAGAATTATCCTACTAAAAAGTAGGATTTTTCCCTAAATTCCTGTGTAGTCTCATTCTATTGCAAGGAAGGGGCAGAGGCAGGCCTTATAGCTTCCTTTGCTTTTTTCTCCTGGAATCTAATGTTCCTGTCCTTTTGTGATAAATAGAACTCGTTTAGCACCTCAGACAGATCTGGCCCTTTGGTGTATGCTTCTTTTTCTTCTGAACCTCATTTTGATCTGTGTAGAAATTAGCTAGTGACACAGGCCCAGCTTATTCCTTTAACCAATGGAAAAGCAGATTTCATCAGACCACACTTTAGCAGAACGTGTTTATTTTGTTTGCTTCTCCAACTGTTTTTTTCCTCCTGTGTGACTGTTGGTTTATCTTGAGGAGTCCTGTAGTACGTTCTAGAAAAGCATCGAAACTGTAGGGTAGAAATAGAAGTACAACCTCTGGTCTCCTGGGAGTTACAGTAGAGCACAGTACACTTCTTTGATAAAGGGCCAGATACTAGGTAATTCTGACTTAATGAGACTTGCAGTCCCGGTTTTGGCAATAGCGGCCCTAGAAACATTGTGAATAACTGGGCATGGCCAGATTGTCATGTCACCTTTAATTTGTCAGCTCTTGACTGGAAATAACAGGCAACACAGTGGAAATACTGAGTTGTATGTGTATGTGCCAATAATTGATTCTTGGAAACATTCCCATATTTTAATGTGATTTCTGTACAGGTGAACAAAGACTTTGGGTCTATTTTTTCTACTCTTCTGCCTGGTGCCAATGCTATGCTTGCACCGCCAGAAGGGCAGACAGTTTTGGATGGTTTGGAGTTCAAGGTTGCCTTGGGAAATACCTGGAAAGAAAATCTAACTGAGCTTAGTGGTGGTCAGAGGTAAGAAATTGTTTGCAATAGTATTAATCTTCATTCTTGTTATAATTCATTACATTTCACTTTTCTCACTTTTGATTTGCTTATCCAACTTTCTTGTACTATTTATTCAGGCTGATGTATGAATAAGAATTTAGTAGGAATATTTAATCAAATTAGTAAACAACAAAAGAGAACTAGAGTAATCAGCCACAAAACTAGACAAAGTATTTGACAAAATGTATGAAAAACAACTTTATCAGTATTGGAAATAACTAAATAGTTCAAGGCTGATGCCTAAAAAAGGAAGCAAGTGCTGGGCTGTGTATTCACCACAGCTTTCTCCCTACTAGCAGTTTCTGGCCATCAGGGCAGGAAGGACAACCCAAGTTAAGCTTTCGGTAACACTGGGTTAAGGAGACATGGGATAGAAATTTGAGAAGCTTTCAAAAAGAACCTCACTTAGAGTTAGGTCTGTACTATCTGTGAACCGCTCTACTTTAGATGCTCCTTAACAGACCTTGAAGGAATCAGGCTGATCTGCATACCATCTGTTCATCAGAACAAAGCCTAGTGTTGTGTTTTGCAGCACTAAAGATTGCATCCAGGGGCTCTCACACATGCTAGGATGATACGTGAATATTCTACCACCTGAGCTATATTCTGGCCTGCTTTAATTTTTATTTTGAAACAAAGTCTCCTCAAGTTGCTCAGGTTGACCTTGGAGATTACAGGAGGTGGGTACCCAGCAGCTCAGTGATTGTTACTAGAAGATAATATAATTGAAACACTAAACTACATAGTAACCACAACATGTAATTAAAATTGCAAGAAAAACCAGTGTGCTCACCTAGACAAAAATCAATTAGAATAATTTTTTAATAGTCTTCCTTCGCACAGAAAATACCTCATAATTAGGGAAACAGAAGCAAAATAGAATTTGTAGAAATAAAAAGATGATATAGACACTGTAAAAGAAACCTGGCATGGAATATATTCTATTCTAGATAAATTAAAATGCAAAAAAAATATAGGAAAAGAATAGTCAGTTTCAGTGTCCTATGGGAAGCTACCCCCTATTATACAATTGATATTCCAAAAAGAGAGGAAAAGAAAAAATACTTTTAAGAAGTACTGGCCCTAACATCCCCAGATTTGATGAAATCTTCCAAGACATGAGGAGACTTGAGTTCTGTGAACTCCTGACAGGATATATGTAAACACACACATGCAGTAATATAGCAAGGCATATATGAAATTGCCAAAAGCTAATAATTAAAAGAGAAAATTTTAAAGCAGCCAAAAGAAAAGAAATTTGTGCCCAAAAAAAAAAAAAAAAAAATAGAACTGACTTTATATTTCTTACCTAAAACTGTGTAAGTCAGAAATTTGAAACAAAAAGTATTGAAAGAAAAATATGTCAACTGAATATTCTGTATCTAACAAAAACATTCCTTTTGAAGGTAGTAAGCATACTTTACAGACAAAAAATGAAAGAGTCTTGCATAGTAACCCAAATTTATAATCTCAGATATTCGGGAAGCTGAGGCAGGAAGATTTGCAAGTCAGAACTACCCAACGCCTTGTCTCAAAATAAAAAGGGCTGAGAATGTAGCTCAGTGGTAAGAGTATCTGGCACACATAAAGCCTTGGTTTCGGTCCCCAATATGCCCATATACATAGATAGCTGAAAGAATTTGATCTAACATTTGCTGGCTAATGGACAATCTTGCACAGAGGAGAAGTAATATCAAATGAAGTTCTCCATCTGCATAAAGGAATGAAGTGTTGGAAAAAACATAGGTGTGGGTTTTGGGAAATTCTGAAATTTACAGAGTGATTCAGATCAACATACTGACAGAAAATGAAAGGTATCCTGGCCTAACTCCTTGTCTGCAGACAGTCAAATGAAACTTCCTGGATAAAGATTGTGGCTGTTCACATAGGTGAAAGCAATTATTAGTTGAGTGTTTTTAATGCTCCAGAATATACATTTTGTAGTCTTCTGAATTATTTTTACATGACCTTTGAAAGCATCGTGTTACTTTAGGTTCACAGAAAGTAATTGACATCTGTTAATTTTCCTTTTGAACTAAGAATCTAAATTCTATAAAGTAGGCCTCAGTATCATTTACTATTTTTGCTAAAGTCCTAGAACATGTTTTTAGATTAAGGTTAAAGTTCAGTGTGCTGTGACCCAGAGAAAGCCAATAGAAATGTTAGGACTTAACCTCAGCTCGTCCCTATGGTAATGAATATCAGTTTCACTGTGCTTCCGTTTTTATTATACTGTTTTATTAATTTCTTAGAAATCCTGGTCTTCTCTCTACTTCTGCACATGCTCCCCTGTGTCCTTACTTTTTGTTTTTAGTTAACTCCTATTGGAATGCATCTAGTACTGCACAGGAGAAGATAATTTGAAGTAATAGAATAAGTACATTACAAATCTTGTAATTTTTATTTTGATGATAGACAATTTACATATTTTACATTAAATTTGAGGACTTTTGTGAAATATGTTTCTGAAAAAAGAATATTAAAGAAGTATTATGATTGTTTATGGAAGATTAAACAGATTGTTCATACCAGATTAATTTTTGGTTATGGTTCTTCATGCCCAATTAGAAGTGCAGTTAAAAGGGAAGGTAAACTAGAATAGAACTAAAAACAAAACTGTAGGATTTGGGAATAGGTATAACTACATATTTTTTGTAAGAATGGTTTCAATTCCTGATGCTGTGAAGTACTTAGGGTAATGAGCTATAATTTATAAAAGTTATTAACAGCTGCAGCCAAAGTAAAAATATGTAGTGTGCAGTCAGTCTGTTCATGAAAGAATTTGCACTATCTGTCTTCATAATAAGGTTAGAGGTAAGGCTCAGTATTTTTGTGAAAAGTACTAACAGTGTTTATGGCTTTCTTTCCACCAATCTTTCCTAGGTCTTTAGTGGCTTTGTCATTAATATTGTCCATGCTCCTCTTCAAACCTGCTCCAATTTACATCTTGGATGAAGTAGATGCAGCTTTGGATCTTTCTCATACCCAAAATATCGGACAGATGCTACGAACTCATTTCACACATTCTCAGGTAAGAGCTATTAAAAAAAGAAACTTTTCACCAAAGTGTTTTTTAGACTCTTCTTAACCAGTAGTGAACGTCAGTAAGATGCTTTGCTGAGGCTGTGGATGCAGCTCCATGGTGAGCAGATTAACTAATCAGCACAGATCCTAGGTTCAGTCCTAGCATGGCAGAAAAGAAAGATACTGAGGACTGAAGAATATTGAAGTATTATTTATTCATTTAAGTAGGTTATGTTCAAATGGTTAGAGAAGGAATATGGGTTCTGTCTTCTAAAAATCATCAAATATTAAAACTGTTGGCTGGAGTATGAAGGAGGCTCCAATTTATAATTGGTTTGATAGAATTATTTTTTCTGGCTAACAGCCATAAGGTTACATAGTGAAAGCAAGTTTTCAGTGGTATGTTTTCAGGTATGTACTTGGTGGGGATATCTTATTTCTCCTGGCTAATGGAAGAGAAAAGCCATTCAAGCACTTGGTTCAGCATATTATTGCTGTTGAAGCAATTGCCGTTAAATATGGCTGCCTAAGTTACATGTTACACAACTCCCAAGTCTATACTTACCATAGTTCTCACGTATTTCATTTTTTATTTCAGATAACTTAAATGGTATCTTAAATATATAAAGGTTCTGTTTGAGCTAGTGATGGTGACCGGTAGTCTGATTTATAATTACTGACATAAAGAAAAATACTTCACTAAGTCAATTAGAGCTAATAGCACAGTGGTGAATGTCACCTGTGCAAGATAGCAGCAAGCATTCAACCTCCAAGAAATAATGAACTTTGGTGACAGAACACATGGGATAAAATTGGGAGATTTTAAAATCAAATACAGTGGGCTGGGGATTTAACTCAGTTATTATGGCATCTGCCTTGCAAATGCAAGGTGCAAGGGTCTGGGTTCCATCCCAGGTAACCACATACAACAATGCCGGGTGTGGTGACTCACACCCACCAGCAGTCAACTACCACATACCACAGTGCCAAGTGTGGTGGCTCACATCTGTAATGCCAGCATTTGGAAGGCAGAGGCAGGAGGATTGCTGTAAGTTCGAGGCTGAGCTAAGGGCCAGTCTGAACTGCAAAGTGAGACCCTGTCTCAGAAAAAAAAATAAAATAAAATAAAATAAATCTAGCATCCATTTTCACATCTAATAGTATAATGGCTTGCTGCTCACCTTTGCATATGTGCATTTTCTTGGAGTAGAGTATTTAAAGTAATAAGAATGACATCTGGAAAATTTATAGCCCAATAAAAAGGAATGAATACATCAAGAACATAACAAAAACTTTTTGTGCTTTTCTTTTTCCATTAAGTTCATTGTGGTATCCCTAAAAGAAGGTATGTTCAACAATGCCAATGTTCTTTTCAAAACCAAGTTTGTGGATGGAGTTTCAACAGTGGCCAGATTCACTCAGAGTCAGAATGGAAGGATTCCCAAGGAAGCAAAATCCAAGGCAAAAGGACCTAAATGAGGACATGGTGGAAGTTTAAAGTAAACTTAGTCCTGCACCTTAACCTTTTTAAAAAAGCATCATTTCTCAAAAACTTGGGATGTATAACAATGTTATCTTGTTACCGAAGTAGTATTTTCCTTGTATTATCTTCTGTAAATGAACACAGATTGTTCTCTATTAGTGTAACTGGGGTCCAATTATTGTGATTGTGGTTTTATGTAGGTCATCAATTTTTAGTTTTAATCCCAGTCTCTATATGTTAGGAAGCCTGAAATACCTGCTTGGTGATATATAGAGAGGAAAAATGCAGAAAAAAACAGATGAAATTAAAATATAGGAAACATGTAGCTGACAGTCAGCTTTTAATTAGTTTAATTCTTAAAGCAAGATTATGTGTCTTCTATTGCTGATAAGAATCATTTAGTTAAGGAGGAATTATAAAGCAAGTAGCTAGATGAACAAAGGAACACAAAGCAAGCTAACGTTCAGGTACTGAGTCCTGGAAGTCAGTCAGTCCCTTGTGGACACAATATCAGAATGTGAGACAAAAAGATCTTGAAAAGATCACTGATTTTAATGTTGGAATATCATGTGTCTGCATGTGTAATAATTGGTCTCTGCAAGCTTGATTTGTTTTTTAAAGCTTTATGAGTATTTTGTAGAGATTTGGGAAGAAATACATTGTGTGGTACTCTCTGGGTTTATTTGAAGTCTCAATATCTGCAGCTTTTTGTCTTTCTTTTCATAATCTAATCAGTAAGTTGTCAGTGACTGAGAATGTAGCCTAAATCAAAGTTTTTCTTGCGTTTGATAAACACGTAGATTGATCTTTTAACAGAATAACTTGAAAGCTTGATAATCATTATAATTATTTGTATATTCTGCTATTTCAGAGGAGTTCAGTTCCTTTAGAATTGTATGGGTGAAAATACCAAATACCTAAAGAATAGGATTTATAGCATTTGTTTTCTCTAGATACATCATTAAAATATATGTCTGTAATTTGAATCCTAAAAGTTCTGATTGATCTGATCTGGTCTTCGATGTATTATTTTGGCCCTATATTCCCTTTGTGCTACTTGACACTTAGTTCCCAAGTGTCATTATCATCCTTTTTCAGATACATGCTCATACTTCTTGGCTCTAGGATTGACATTTCTCAGTTCTCATCTACCATACCTATCTGATATGTAACACCCAAATAATTGATATTGTAGGACAGATTGGAATGGGTTGAATCTGGAATTAATTCTGTTTATAAGGAGAGGGAAGGAAGATTGAGCAGTAAATGCTGAATTGTAGTAAGTCCAGCATCACAGATGGCAGACCTACAGTTTTTGCTTCCTTTCAGAAGTATTGCCGATTGTTCACCAGAACAGTTGTATTCATCTGCATCTATATGAAGCAGTTACAAAATGATACTTGCTATTAGCCAGCATTTTAAAAATAATCTTGAGCTGAAAAATTTTGTCACATGTACTATATTTCCTTTATTGCTGCAGATTTTCTGATTGTATGCTTTCCTGATTTTTAACTCTTACATGACTTTGCTCTTTGATGAAAATTATCAAAAATGTATAAAATTTTGTAAGTAATCCTTTTATTCTTTGGAGTGAATATGGTAAGGGCATTAGGGACATTTGTTTTACATATTAGTTATAATATGAATTAACTAACTTCAAGTGTTTTCTGCATTTATCAGATAGTGTTTTGATTTTTATATACTTTCATATTTAACCCTTTTGATAGCCCAGTGAGTTAAGTGCATTATACAGCCAAGGAAATTGAATGGCTTCTGAAATCAGTTATAGAAGAACTTTGTTCATAGTGGCAGAGCCAGGATGGAAATTATGGCAGTTGTTCTTTAGAACCCCTGGGTGTGCAGGTTGAATATCCTTTACCCATGTGCTTAGCACTAGAAATGTCACAATTCACAGTTCTTAGGTTTTGGCATATTTATGTAGATTTTACTAGTTCAGCATCCCTAATCCCCAAATCCAAATGTTATGAAGTCTGAAACTTAGTGCTTCCTGACAGCCATTCAAGAAGTTTCAGATTTTAGGTTTTCAGCCTGTGGGTGTTCAACCTGCTCTCTCTTTCTGACAGCTTAAACATTTATATTTATTGTACAAAGTAAATTTAATAAATGACTTAATTTTATGAGCAGTATATAAAATACGTGAATATAATTTTTAAGAACTTAACACATTTGAAGAAAAAGATTGTTTTTGGTGTTTGGCATTTTAGATAAGCTAAAGAAAATGCAAAGCAAAAACTTGGAAATCCTCTTCTTCATATGGTGGAGTATTAAACGTAATTATGTATAAAATAATCAGAAACAGCTACAACATCTGTGGATACTGAAGAAAGCAAGAAGATTGTGATCAAAATTGAAATTTAGAGAAAAGGACAAATACAAGCTAGGTTACCAGTGGAGACAGCTAAAAGTGCAATAGAAATTGTTCTGTCTTCTTGACTGATGAAATAAACGCCTCGTAAAAGTCCAGGAGAAATCTTAGAAGGGAGAGCAATTGAAGGAGTTCCTCAGATTTAGCATAGTTGGTAGCCTAATTAATTAACCCCTCAATTAGGCAAAGACAGGAAGTGACAGAAATAATGTTAACTACTAGTTAAAATGATAAGACATTTGAATCAGTGGCATTCTATTATAAGATTCCAGTATGAGTTGAATTCAATTATCAATTTGTGTACAGGTTGCTGAGTATTTTGAAGCTAAAATGAAGGAATAGGGAGAGTTGGGTGGCAACACAAACATAAAAAAGGGGAGGAGGGTAGGGGAGTAGTCTATATGAACCAGCTCTTAGCCTTCCCCTGAGACCAGGATGCAGGATCTCAAATTTCCATGAGTATTGGCTAGAGAATACATTAGATTCTTTTGGCAATATTGAGTTATCTCAGGCAGGTCTCCTTCAGTTGTCTTGTAGCCAGTCTTTGGTCAGAGATACTAAAAACATTTATTTATAGGTAATGTATTTTAATCCAAAGTCCTACTTAATAAATTTATAAATATATTACGTTTATAAATGCATTAACATTTATAAATAGATAATATATTTCAATCCAAATTCCTGTTTCAAACCTCATTTCCAACCTCAATTTTTGATATACTTTATGTTTTTATAATTGGCAAGGAAGAACTCCACTTTATAGAGAATAGATCATGACTGGGATTTACAGTATCTCACTGAAATATACTGAAGCCATTAAGTGAAACAAATCTTCAGAATTCTACCCCCTCATAATCCATGAGATTTTGTACAAACTGCAGGGTACAGCTGATGTCAGGGACCGCAGAGTTAATTTCTTGTTAGATAAATCTCTGACTTGCTGTTTGAACCAACACGTAACAGAAGTTGTTAGGGTTTACAGTTTTTGTTACCTGTAATGACAACATGTTCTGATGATATATATATATATATATATATATATATATATAATATGAGAAATTTAGAGGCACTAAAGAGACAGGCTTGACACCATTCAACTGTATAATCTTCACAGTTGATGATAAGCAGTGATATTTCTTTAGAATGATTGTTTCAAATTGTGTTGCAAGGTGTTCCAAAGATGCATTCATGGGGCTTTGAATTCATGTGACACTGTCAGAGACATTTCCATCTTTCTTGTGGTAATATAGTTTGTACAGAAATATTTGTGTGAATATAAAAAGGTAAAGCACTAGTTTGGAATAGATTGGTGTAGTATTAAGCCCTACTGCGTATCTGTATGTCTCCTGTCTTATAGTGCCAGTAGGGGATGGGTTTCAGTTGTTTTCTCTGTTAGAAAGTAAGGTCAGGAATGCACAAGGATTCTGGCTTCTTGGTTTAGATGCAGTAATGACCCTTTAAGAGCTTTCAGTGGAACAGATGGCCTATTGTGACGTGTGCCATAAGTTTGCCACCACTAGTTTAGAGTATGGTGTAGCATATCCTAAAAATGATTGCTAAAAACAAAAAATAGCTATGTAATTTAATTCAGGCTTTCCGTTCCTTCTATGTCTATGTAAGTTTTGGAAAGTGCCAGCTCATATCTCTGACCCTGTTAGCAAGTAGATGAAACTGTGGCAGTGTCCTTGCCCTGTTGGTAGGTGCCTTGTTGATAGATAATGGGAGGGCAGAATAAGTAGGAGGAGGCTGTGTCGAGGAGGATGTTATTTTAATTGTCTAATACATATCTGTTGAGCGGATACTTAAGGGAATGCAAAGATGGGTACGGGAACACAAAAATGGATCTGTTCCACTAAAAGGACCATAAAGGAGCTTGGTTTTGATGCTCAGTTTAGAGTTTGACTTGTGACTTGTGATGAAGTTTAAAATTTGCATTCTTCCACCATAGAACTGTCAGACTGATTGCAGTTGTTAATTTATGCATTCATTGAACAGAGGCATATAGGCAGTACCTTATCAAAGCAGACTGCTAAGGAGGACAACAGGAAGATAAAGTCACAGTCCTGAAAGGCCTTAGAAGCTTTTTCAGGGATTTCTGACTTCACAAATTTGGAGGTAGCCCAGTTCTTAGCTTACAGCTGGGTTTCAGAAAATACATACTAAATGCATATATTTTCCTTCCTGAAAGTAATTTTATTTTTCTCTTGAGCTCAGTCTAGCCTTATAGGATCCAAAGCATGTCATTGTAGCTTTAAAAAAAAAAAAATCATATGCTCAACAGAAACTTATAACGGTGGGCTGATAACATTTTACAGCAGAGCGTGTAAGGATTCTAAGCACCTAAATAAGCATCTGTGTGGCCCGTACTTGGCCCAGCCTTGGATACAAAGAGTAATATAAATGACATCTCTCAACAAAGGGTGAGTGATAATAAAATGTCACAGTGATAGTATGGAGAAATGATAACACATTTTAAACTCTAATATTATAAAAAAGTGTATGCGTATTTTACAGACACTGTCTTCACAAAATCCTAGCAACAGTCATGTAAAATGGTAGGACTAATTGCACTTTTCTAGTATGCTGCATCGGGGGCTAATGAAATAACTTGCTCAAAATGACAGGCAAAAGAAGAAATTTTAATTATATTGTATTATTATGACTCATGAGAATCTGAAAAAGAAACAAGACCATTGGTAATTTGAGAAGTAAAATTATCCCCTTTATTATAAAAGCTAGAGCACCATCAAGGTCAGTTTCCTTAATTACAGTATATTTAAAAGTCTGTAATTTGTGCATTGCACATGGAAATGCTGTTATGTGTGCATTTATGAAATATTAGTATTGCAACTTTTTGCCAGAAAGCTGCTCTCTCAAGATTAAAATCCTTAAAATTTAAGGGATCATTTCCCTTAGGAAGAAAAATCAAGTGTCCACACTTTTAAGGGAAAGCCAAACAGTTGCATTTATTCATAAGTAGATCAGATGAACTATGTCTCAAACAGTACATTAAAGTCCTTGTCATGTCAGTGAGTAGTATAATCATTTAATACATGAGAAAAACTAGAGTAATTAAAAACCAATCTAGTAAGGAAGGTCTAATTATTTCTTTTTAAAAAAGCTTTCTTAAATATCACAACCTAATTTATCAGAAGAGTAATGACTGAGTAAAAGTCAGTATTTTTTATGAAAGTCACAAAAACTCATTTCTAAATTCTTCAGACTTCAGCTTTTGAGTTTGAAGTTCTAATAAAGTTGGAGTAAACCTGCTCTATCTTTTCTCTATTGCCTCTTAAAACTAAATTTGTTGGAAAAATACATAATACACTATCAGAACTCTTGAGAAATAAATAGTAAAAATATTTGGAAGGAAAATAACATGAACAATGACCTATACAGTCTTCTATTTCCTCCTGTGTCTCCTAGACTTTAGGGTATCCCAAGTCAATAAGTATAGACAGAAAAAAATGCCCAATTTTATACATTCCCTCCTTTTCTGTACAGAAATAGTTGGGGAGAAAATTCCAACTTTTGAAAAAATTCTGTGAGTCCAAACCTATGCAAGGCCCAGTCATGAAGCAGTGCTTACATAAAAGGAGGATGTGGTACCTAAAACACTATGGCTGAAATAACTTGGGGAGAAGTCCCTGTGGTCCAGAAAGTATGGGGGAAATGCACATATTTCTCTGACCACTAGGATTCTGATGTAGTCCCTGTCAGGCATAGTATAGCAATAATGTGATTGTTACATTTAATTCATTCCAAGTTTGTGTTTATATACACCAAAAAGTTCAAGAAATGAACATACTTTCCCAAAAGAAATAATGGAAAAATTGGGGGGTTCTGAAGCCCAAACATTACACAGACACTCTGCTTTCAGTTTGCTTAGATTGGAGCATCACCCATCTGTATCTGCAGCAAGATGTAACCTACGTGCTTCACTCTTTGGTACAGGTTTTTCAAGTCAAGTTCAGCCATTAAGCAAAGTTGTGAACACTGCCTAGACACTTTAGAAAAAAAAATTTTTTTTGCTGTTCAAATAGTGGAAAGTTTGAACTGGGAACCATTCAGCATCCAAGGTACAGCTGTATATGACATAGGGCACTCCAGCTTCATATTACTACTTACAGTATTATCAAAAAGGATCTTTGAGAGACACAGTGTACAAAATATGATGGAGAGAATTGTAATAGATGACCTCTATGTTTGTAAGTTTCCATGCCCACCCTCTAAACATACATGGATGACACTGCTTTGTGATGTGCTATATTACATACATAAACTCAACCACTGACAAGATCCCGGAACACATAACACTCTTATTGGAAACTAAACGTATCTCAACTGTAATCCACAGAAGACAGCTTAAAGCTTTACTTGAGGGCCAAGGATTTAGCTCAGTCATTTCAGCACCTCAAGCTCAAGGGCCTTGGTTCAATCCCAGATAACCACATACAATACTGGGCGTAGTGACTCAGGCTCACCAGCAATCAGTACCACAAACCACAGTGCTGGGCGTGGTGGCTTGCACCTGTAATGCTAGCACTTATAAAGTGAGACCCTGCCTAAAAAAAAACTACTTGAATGCAGCAAGATTGCTGATTGGATAAATTGTCATTCTCTGAGGACAAAACATAAAGTTATACATAACTATATGATATTCACAGTTTCAACTAAAAGACATAAGAAATTTCAGATACTAATTGAACTCACATGCTAAAAGTATGAAACTTTAAAGTAGGAATTCCACCTCTGTTCTGTGAAGTGAAAGCAGACACTCAACAAGAATGAAAAGGTAGAAGTTCTCAGTAAAGAAGTAGAAACTAAAAAGGAAATAAATGGATATTGCAGATATGGAAAATTTAAGTTCACTTATCTGTAAAAGATAGAATAAGAACTTGAAATGTTCTAGTATTAGAGAAAAAGATAGGAAAAATTAACTGGAGAGTTAACGTGGGTAATATTTTAGAAAATATGTCAGCAAAGTCTTAGAAATCAGAGAAAGTTATTTTAAGAATGTCTTAAGTCAGTATTTGGTAAAAGACATAGTTGGACAGATAGTACAAATTGGACCAAATCTGAACGGGATAAATTTGAAGAAAACTGCATTCTGAGGGCCGGGGATATAGTTCAGTGGCTCCAGCGCCTGTCTTGCAAGCGCAAGGGCCCAGGGCCCAGGTTTGATCTCCGGTAACCACATACAGTACTGGGCATTGGAGACTCACACCCAGCAGCAATCAGGACCACATACCACAGTGCAGGGCGTGGTGGCTCACGCCTATAATCCCAGCACTTGGGAGGCAGAGGCAAGAGGATTGCTGTGATGTGAGTTTGAGGCTGAGCTCAGGGCCAGCCTGAACCACAAAGCGAGATCCTGTCTCAAAAAAAAACCCCTGCATTCTGATAAAGAGGAAAGTAGAAGCAGCCAAAGAGTGTAGCACATCACATACAATGGAGGACCAATTTGAGTTACTTCGGATTTCTTTGAACTCAGGAGTTCCAGAAACAGGAACAAAAGAACAAGCAGGAGAGAGAGAAGGAAAAGAAGTAAGGAGGGGACAGAAAGATGGAAATACCTTCCTGACCCAAAGGTCTCTCCAGAGAAAATAGCTTTCATACAAAATAAAATGAATAGAATTTGTCTCCAATAAATATCTCCTGAAAGGAGGAAGTTACTCAGAAGGATATGAAAATGTCCAACTGTGGAAAGCACAAATTGTAACACTGAAGCGGTTTTTTACAGTTTCAGATCCTAACTCTACAGATTCCCTGGAGAAATTCCCACCATGAAGGTGAAATGCAGGCTTGGCTGGGTCAAGTATGCCCCTCGTATGTCTCCTAGCACACATGTAATAATCAAGGCGGAGCACACCTGCCTCCATGTGTAGAAACTGGCCTAAGGCTGTGTGGAGTTCAGCCCTGCCGGCTTTGTCTTACCTCTTCCCTCAGCCGAAAGCCACACAACCAATCCATAGCCGCCCCATACAGCCACCCACCTCTCTGCATGTTTCAGCCAGTCTGTGACCAACCTGTATGGTTACTGCCCCTGCCTTTTGTTTTATAAGTGTACATTGCCTAATGAAAGCAGAAAAGTTCTTGAAACCTCCCTGGAGACTGCGTGGTGACTGCAACCTCATTCTCTCAGCCTCAGGCCTCCTATTTCTTCAACAATTACAAGATGACAACACTTCCACCCATATTTCACCTACCTCCTTCTCTTAGTCACAGCCAGAGGCATATTTTTTAATGAAATAAGTATGTTTAATGGAAATAACGTTACATATAGAAATAAAATGTAGAGTTTTCAATTTTATTTAGAACCTCAGTTAAAACCTAAAATTTGATTTGTCTGTTAGGAGAGCCTAAGATAGGACTTGTTTTACTAATTTTTTTTACCATTATCTACTTTCTTGTTTATATCCTTTTCTGTCTTCCACTCTCCTCTCTGTTATATATATATATACACATATATATGATGCATGTATATATAATACATATAACAATAATAAGATTAAGAGAAAGAGGTATATAGGTGTATTAAGATTTAGAAGTGTAGGATTCAACACTTTACCTGAAGTAAAATATTAACTGAAAGTAAAATGAATGTTATATATATTTGAATTTGTACAGCAGTCATTAAGAAAAATGAAATTATAAGTCAAAAACCATAGACAAGGGAATAGTAAAATATTCAAATAAGAATTGAATGTTTTAGTACATTTTTTATTTGCTTGTGGCCTTTTCACTCAAGGTTTTAGTTTTTGTTACTGTTTACTGTATAGACTAAAACACACAGAACTAATAGGGTAAAGAAAAAGTGATAAGGGGCCGGGGAGTTAGCTCAGTGGTTCCGGCGCCTGTCTTGCAAGCACAAGGGCCCGGGTTCGATTCCTCGGTAACCACATAACAGTGCTGGGTGTGGAGACCCACGCCCAGCAGCAACCAGTACCACATACCACAGTGCCGGGCGTGGTGGCTCACGCCTGTAATCCCAGCACTCGGGAGGCAGAGGCAGGAGGATTGTGATGTGAGTTTGAGGCTGAGCTCAGGGCCAGCCCGAACCACAAAGCGAGACCCTGTCTCCAAAAACCTAAAAAAAAAAAAAAAAAAAAAAAAAAAAAAAAAAAAAAAAAAAAAAAGAAAAAGTGATAAGTATACACACAGTGGAGTATTACTCTTGCAGCAGGGCACAGCAACTCAGTGCTATAGCCCATGTAACAGCTCTGTCCACAAAGTGCCACAGCTCTGAGGCACACTGGAGTGTTACAGCTCAGTATTCAGCTCTAAGTCATGACACTAAAATTTGAAGACTTGAGAATCTGGTGGTCATACAAAGAAGTGGAAAAAACCATAAGTATGTTGGTGGGCTCACCATGGAGCTCAGAGTCCATACTGGAAGTGCATACTAGAAATGAGCTCGCTTCTATAGTTATCTACAGGTGAGTGAGCATGCTCACTCAAGCATGGGGCAGAGCTACAGAATATTCAGAATATTCCTGAAATATACCATGTAAGGATGCTCACCAAAGCAGAGGGCTGGAGTTACAGAACATCCCTGCAAGGGGGCAGAGCTTCACAGGACATTCCTGAAGGGGAGCCGAGCTAACCGAAAGTTCTCGTGAGGATGTGGAGCATGAGAGAACATTCCTGAGAAGTCATGAAGTTCAAACTGTTACAAAACATTTTGATACATTGAGCAGGAGTCCAGGAGCACAAACGGTTACATTTCCAAAACAAAACTGGGGGGGGGGGTGGGGGAGAATGGAGGCAAACCAAGAGCTTGTTTTACTGTATGGTATTTCTCATTCACTACTGTACCATAAGGCAAGATAAATGAGTCCTATGTAATAAAGATAGTTCTTGAATTCAGATATAATAGCCAAGTTGATATCTTTGTACTTGAGCTTCAGAATTAAGTTAACTTGCCTTTCTAAAATGATAGGAAGAGGTCTGGGCCATGTAAACATCTTGAAGAATACTATATTAGTTTGCTATATCAAGGGAATTGTGCTGTGCTAAATGAGCAAGAAATGGCTTGCATATCAGAGACCTTGTTACCACGTGTTCTAACGGATAGACTATAAACACTCAGAGACAAATCCATACAATTTCAGTAGTCCAGAGATCATAGGCATTCCTGGACATCCCTTAGCAAGTATTTCTGATTACTGCTTGCATTTCCTATCACAAGAAAAGGAAATAACGCTCTTTAGGCATAATGGGAGTTATGCCTAAAAGCGATGTAGAAGCTTTGGGTGGGGCACAAAACAAAAAGTTGTTTCAAAGGAAAGCAGCTTTACCACTGTGAATATATGACAAGATAGACCTACGTTATGAGACAGTAGAGGCAGCCACACAGGAACAAGCAGAAAGAATCAATAATGGGATCTCACCTTACTAAAAAGCTGCACAGCAAGAGAAACCACCAGCAGAGTAAACAGACAACCAACAATATGGGAAAGAATTTTTCTCAGCTGTTTCTCAAAGGGCTACTATCTAGAATACATGAAGAGCTTAAAAATCAGCCCCTGCCCAAGTTTAAAGACCTAATTCAAATGTGGGCCTCTGAAATGAACAGACATTTTTCAGATGAAGAAATAAAGACAGCTAAGATACATATGAAGAAATGTTTCAACAGTACTAGTCATTTGAGAGATAAAATAAAAACAGTTTCTATCTCACTCTACAAAAAATGACTTATCAAGAAATCAACCAACAAGAAATGCTGATGAGGCTGAGGGGCAAAAGGAATCCTTCTCCACTGTTGATGGGAGTGCAGACTGGTACAACCACTATGGAGTTTTAAGTGTGGAGATTCCTTAAAAATCTAGGACTCGAGGTCCCATTTGACTTGGCTATTCACCTGCTAGATATACAAGAAAGAATTAAATGAATCATGCCACACAGTGATTTATGTGCACTCCTGTTTATAGCAGCTCAGTTTGTAATAGCTAAATGTTGGAAACAGCCCAAATGCCCATCAAGGAGACTGAACAAAGAAGTTGTTTTTTTTTTTAATAAAATGGAATATTACTCTGCCATAAAGAATGATAAATTTGAGCCATTTATATTCAAATGGATGTTCCTTGAGAATAATACTCAATACTTAATACTCTTATTAAGTTAAATAGGACACAGATATGTAAATACCATATCTTTTCTGTAGTATGAAAAACTGAAGGTGTAAATGAAAGCCAAAATGTGTGATAGGTAATGTGAAATAGGAAGAAAATATCAAAGGGAAAGGGTGGCTAGGGGAAAGTAAAAAAGGGGAAAAAAAAACTTCATAGGAAAAAAAACCCCAAAGCTTATGTAATAGAGGTGGGAAATGTAGGGAGAACAGGAATGGGAAAAAACACGAATCAAGATGTGTTATGTACAGGTACAAATTCTCAGTGTTGAATGTGATCATTATAAAATGTACCAATAAAATCTATTTTTAAAAGAGAGAGTAGTGGAAAAAGTTAACCTGTAGATTTATGTCTAGTCCCACTGGAATGTTCAAGTCACGGATCTCAACAAAAGGCCTTATTGTCTATAGCAAATACTTCAGTATCTTCTGAAAAGCAGCTCATATGCTGTCTCATGGGCCTCATAGAAATGCAGCATCTAAATGACCATAAAGCTCCAGCTGCCCTTATTTAGCTTCATTTTGTAAGACTCACCAAGTCATAAGATCAGCAACAATATATTTGAATGGAAGAAGAACAAGTCTTCTATCACAGCACAAGACTCTAGTAAATCTGTCTGTTACATAGTGCCTCTCATCACACCAGTGGAGTAGGTGTGGGACAGTGCAGAAGGTCTGCCTGTGGTCTGGAGATCACAGGATCCAGGTGAAGGCCTGGAGCTCATTGTAGTGTCCCACATGAGTTTGTATCAGGAGAGCAAAGGATCTGCAGTGGAAGGCTGAAGGGCCAATGCTGGATCAGAAGAGTCTGCACTAGAAGCCAGAAGATGATATCCAAGGAGAGATGGAGCTCTTCGTAAGAAAACAAAAAAGATCCTTCACTTCCCTTTGATACTGTACTAGTGATAATCCTAGGGTGGGTCTTCCACACCAACGACTATGCTGAGCCAATTTAATTCAGCAATCACACATATACAAATTTAAAGTACAGTTACCCACACTGTAAGTATCCTTGCAAGAAGGTGGCAAGTGAAAAATCCTCCCCAAAAACAAGAAGAAGAGTGTTGCACCTGGTCAGCTACTTTATGTGGAAAGAAAAAAGGCCTGAAGTTAGAACATACAGTGCAGACTCGTGGGCTGTGGTGAATGGCTTTACTGGCTCCTCTGGGTTCTAGGAGGAGAACTTTGAAGACTAAAGGCTTTGAAGACTAAAGCCAGTTTTCTTGAAACAGCATGTAGATAGGAAGCATAGGTGAACATGGAAATAGGGACAGAATGAAAAGATCTAAGTACAACTTGAGAATTCCCTTCACAGTGCACCCACCAGGGAAGAGGCACCAAAGAGTCAATGATCAGAGTGAGTGGGACAATTTATATCCACACAGTTCTATCTTCAGCCTGCCTGGCAGTGACACAAGAGACACACAATGCAGAGGAGTATGTGCTTTGCTCAGTTGTGTAGGGTTTGTTTGTCATCACTGAGCTACATGATGTTGCCCAGGGCCGTCCAGAATAGATATGATGATTCAGCTGGTGGAGGGGAACAAGGAGTTCCAGCTGTGGTTGGCAAACCAGCTGCAGCGGCTTCAAGTGTTTCACACTAGCAATCTGTTCTACTGAGTGCATTCATCAGAAGAGCTCTACTAGCATCTTATAGAAGTTGTTCTTAAATTGTATGTGAAGAAAGAGATTGAATTGAGCCAAGGTGGATTCAAAGGCTTTCTTTCCCCTACATGCTTGGTATGCTGCTAGGTGAGAAAAGATCCTCTGCAGAAAATCCCTTTGCCCAAGATTGCATCCCCTGTTAGAGAATAACCATTCCAAGGAAAGACCAATGACTGTGTAAAGGTCTGGCCATCTTGGCCCAACTCTGGACAACTCTGTAGGGGAATATGAAGTCTGGAGTAACTATAGGAGGATCAATAATCCTGCATCACAGCTTGACTTCTCCCTGTAATCAGTTTTCTTTTCCTCACTTTCACAGCAGTGATCCCTAAGAAAACACTTTAATAAGCATTTGGGAAACTAAGCTCATCCTTAGAGTTGGCTCCTAGTAGAATCCAACCCATGATAATATTTTACACTTAATCTAAATTGTACTGTTTAGTAGATGTTAGTTTTCTTTTTAAAGTGTTGGAGTGGGGAGAGGTGAGAGTAACTCAGTGGGTTTTTTTCTTCTTTTGTTTTTTGGAAACAGGGTTTCAGTATAGAGTTCAAGCTGGGTTTGGATTTGCTATGTAGCTCAGTCTGGTCTAAACTTGCAGCTATCCTCCTGCCTCAGCCTCTTGAATCCTTACATCACGAGAATACACTACCATGCCCAGTAATGATGTAGTTTTTGTCTAACATGAGAGTCCTGAGATTCAGTCCCTCATGTCACACAAATTAAATAAATAAATATTATTTTGAGATCATTTTTATGTCTTTGTAATCTTATTCTGTGGAGTAAGAAACATCGTGGAAAGAAGCATCACAGACTGCCTATCTTGTTTTCTTCAAATGCATAACACTTTCCTCCCTAAAGTGTCCTTGATCTTAGCATGTGTTTGCACATTATTTCCAATGGTATCTAGAGTAGATAGTGAAGCAAAACTCTAAAGGATACAATGGCATCTCTAATGATCTGAAATATACGCTCTGTGTCTTCTGTGCATGTACTTTTATTTTCTTTGTATCCACTTCTGTATGACAGTTTCAAATAAATGACAGCATTTAGCATGCACTCTCCCAAATTTTCATGAGACTAAGTAAGTCCAAATCCCTCAACAGTTCCTCCTAGGTTTCAAGATCCTTCACCACCATAGTTCCACCTCCCCTATAAATTACTCATTCTTTATCATAGAGACATCTCTTCATTTTTAAACTATTCTGTTTCTTAAAAAGCATCTTCTCTACAGTGTATTTAAAATAAAAATAAAATAATATACATCAACCTAAAAGTCAGTAGTTCAAGTATTTCAATCCTATTCAAGCATTAATCAGGTTAAAGTATCCAGGGCATTTGATTGAATCCTTTTCCAATTCAAATATAATTATTTGCCTATAAATGTTATGGTGGGAATTCTGGTCCCCTTGTAGGGCTAATATGATTTATTAGTGGTGTCATTATTCAGTGAGACAATTTGACAAATCTGGGTAATTCACTTTCTGATTCTTTCAGTTAAAAGTGAGTAGCTGATTCTTCTTCAGATTGGCACTTCTAGTGTGAGTATGGTGTTGAGCATTCTGTACTTGGCCTCAAGGACAGCAAAAGGTTGAGCAAGCTGCCATGTGACTGACACTTTATGCAAATGACATGAACAGAGACAGCTCTTGTACATGGCTCACTGAAAATTATAATTGCATATTTAAAAATGTATACAGACCACGTTTTATATTGGCAGAGTGTGTTTTGTGGATCAGGTAACATGACAGGAAACAAACATTCTTACATGGTAAGGAAATGAGGCTTCTGACTATATTAATGCATATTTTTTAGGATGAAAAGTATCCAATTTGGTAAAAAAATTTTAATTATTAAATTTCTGAATTTAACTGAATTCCATAGAGGGCTGCGTGCACGTCCTTTGATAACCTAAATGGTAATTTGGTCTGGAACTTAGAATGATATGAGGCTTATGTCATTAGGAAGAAAAACTCATTAAATTAATTCCCACTTCCTAATTTACTTTAGCAAATTATTAATGTTCGAAAGCTTAGTTGAAAAGGAGATTGATGACTTCAGTTTTCTCATGGAACTGAAGTTGTAAAAAGAAGTCAACTGATTTATCATTTTTATATTGTTTATGCTTCGTATCTTAATGAACGAATCAACATTTGTTTTTTGTTATTTTATAGTACCCGAATAAATTTTCTTAGAGTTTCTATCTTCCGTGAGGAGACTGGATAGTGTAACAACAGTGAACAAAGACTTCAAGGATCAGATTGAAACCTAGATTTCAATACTGTTACCTATTAGTTATGTGATCTTTATCCAATTTTATCGTATTTTTATTAGCCAAATTATCTTCATTTGTAAAATGTGAATGATAATAATAACTTCAAAAAATCATAAGAAAAATTTTCTGAATGTTGTCCTTATGTATGCCTAAAATACACTAGCAAATGTATTGCTATAAAAAATATTAAATAAGATACTACACCCCTACAAGGTTCATTTTCTCAAAATGGTAGCTACTCTCATTATATTTTAGATGAAATAAGTGTCAGGAATTTTGTTGTAATTGACATTCTTTAAATATTAGAGTAATGACTCTAATGTTGATGTTAATTAATACTTAGCGAACTTTGAGGAAGAAAACATTCAACAGTTCTGAACTCAAAGGTCATTCCCACTTCATAACACAAAACAATACAATGTTGTGGAGAGAAGAGAGGTCAGTATGTTTTTCTTTTGGGCTTCTGAGATAAAATCTGTAAATAGACTATATCTTAATATTCAATATGAAGTTATTTTAAAATAAAAAGTAAAGCAAATGGATATTGGGTTCTTACTCTATACCAAAATCTACAACTATTCAAAAATCATTCTTATTGTCGTCGCCATCATTTCTATCATTACCCCAATAGCAATAATAGATGCCCTTTATTAAACTTATTTTATACTATGTATTTATGTTACATATGCTACTCAGTTTAACCCCTACAATGACCTCATAAAATGTATTTATTTTGTCTAACCTATTGATGAAGAAATCAAAGCCTAGAATGTGAGAGGAACTCGCTCCAGATTATAGTGCTAATGAATGTTGGCACTAGAATTGGGACTCACGTCTAAGCAACAAAGTCCCTCAGAAGGAAGTAGTGTTCTGTTTCAGGTTGTTTTGCTTCAGTTTACATCAGTTTATACAGCTTGTAGGTGGTCTGCCATGGAGTTCTACGATTAGTACCCTGGGGGCTATAGACCTTTAATGACAGCAAGTCTGCCCTAGTCAGTGCTACAATCTCAGATGCTTTGAGAGCCACCCATCAGGCTGAATACTCTGGAGTTTGTGGTTTTGTAAGCTAAATGAGTGCTTTTTCTTCCAACAGTGGCTGGACAGAATTTATATGTGTAGCGTAAGCTCTGATCTCAGGTGCCTGTTCTTCAAGTAGTACTTTTACTGCTGTCCTGGAATCTTTTCTCTCTGCATACAAAGAATGCAAATTTTACTAGCAGTAAGGGCTGCAGTTTGTTCCCAGGCTCACCTGGATGTGTATGGACAATCTTTCTAGAATCCATGTACCCAAGGTCCAACTCATAGGGCTGGGCATGGTGGTGTACACCTAAAATCACAGCAGTTTGAAGAAGGCTGAGTCAGGAGGATTGCCACAAGTTTGAGGCCAGCCTCGACTACATGATGAGTTTGAGGCCAGCCTGTATAACATAGTGAGACTAAAAAAAAAAATCCAACCCATTACTCAAAATAATAGGCTATTCAGTCTTTTCTACTTAACGTCATAAGTGAATTACAGAAATGTTGCTGTGGAAATAAGGGAAAACATTTATCTTATAACCCAAAATAAACGTTAATCAATTTAGGTGCCAGATAAATTTACAAATGCTCTCCAAAGCAACTTGAACTACTGACACAGACTCAGGATGTTTCTGCTGTATTAAATTTAGAATGTTTCTATTCAAGATTAGGAATAATAAGATACACCAAGAAATACACAGAGGTCTCACAGGGGAAAATCTGTTTAAAGTAAATCATCTATTATGGGAATAATATCTTTTTCAGGTATTAAGAAATGGCCTGAAGCACCTTAGCAGGTTTCTTATCTGAGGTGCTCAGATCTCCGTGGCAAACGGTACTTCATTTTGCAGAACAAAAAGAAAACATCTCAGAAGCTCTGCTGAGTTCAAAAGGGAGGTCGCTGACTGATACAATCAAGGTGAATGATGCTTGTATGATGCTCAAGGCCCAGATTGAGGACCAGAGGGACTTGAGGTTTACTGATTTCAAGGCAAACCTAATAGCTTAGCCAGAGAGCTGGAAGGTCAGTAGAGACATGTAATAAATCAGGTGCAATTAGTTCCCACTGCACGATTGTGAAATTGTGAAAAAGAAAGATCTGTTTGTCAATGGCTTTCTGGGAAGCAAATTAAGCTGAACCTTCCCTCGTCATCGTATTCTCAGAGATCTCTCTTTGAACCTTTATTACATTCTCACTGCCAACTTGTGACTGGAATATTTAAAGACTGCAATAGGCTACTTGGGAAGGAACACTATTCTAGATTCATGCTGGATTCATGGTGGAAGTTGATATGGAAAAAACCCTGAAAGAGTTAAATGGATTTTGTAATTTGGTGGCACCACCAATTAAATAGACAACCCTCTCTTCTGCAATTAAAGTCATTGTAATCCAGGTATTTCTTATAACGTTTGGCTTGAAATCTGTGCCTTTTCATTTCTGTCACAGAATTTTTTCCAAGACATGGCTTTACCAGCTAAAGGTATGCCAAAGGAAGTAGAACAAAAGGGCACTGTAAGGAAAAATGAGGGTCAACTGAACATATTGGAAAATGTTCTCTGTGGAACATGAGCTACTGTTTCTGCTGGTACAAATAGCTAGGTTAAATGGGACCTCTCATCCTAGTATTTGAGGAATCTCCACACTGATCTCCACAGTGGTGGCATCAGTCTACACTCCCAACAACAGTGGAGAAGGGTTCCCTTTCTCAACATTGCCACCAGAATTTGTTGTTGGTTGATTTCTTTATATAAGCCATTCTTTATGGAGTGAGATGGAATCTCAGCATTATTTTAATTTGCATCTTTCAAAGGACCAGAGATATTGAGCATTTTTTTCATATATTTATTGGAAACTTCATTAGCACTTCTTCAACTGAAAAGTGTCTATGCATTTTAGATGCCCATTTTTGGATTGGGTCTCTAAATTTGAGGGGGGTCTGATATTTCAATTCTTGTACATTTTTTGTTTTAGTTCTTTGAGGGAAACCAGCTACAGTTTTTTCCCACTCTGGCTGTCTCTTCACTCTGTTGGTGATTTCTTTTGCTGTGAAGAAGGTTTTTAATAAGATGAGATCCCTGTTATTCTTTGCAGTATTTCCCCTGTGGTCTGGGTTTTGTTCATGAAGTCTTTCCCTATACCCATGTCCTCAAGCATTCTACCTGTTCTCTCTCCCAGCAGATTTAGTGTTTCTGTTTTAACATTTAGATCTTTGATCCACTTTTATTTTGGTTTACTGCATAATGAAGGACATAGGTCTAGTTAAAGTGTTCAGCATGTAGAAAGCCAGTTTTCCCAGCACTATTTAGTGAAAAAGCTATCTTTCATCTTTCTTCCATTGGACATGTTTGACCCTTTGGCAAAGACAAGATGGCTGAGTGTATCTGGGGTTGTTTTGGATCTTCTGATCTCAAATCTGAATGTGGTTTTACTTTTAGTTTTTGCCAGTACTATGCTGTTTTATTTTGGGTTTTTGTTTTTTCCACAGTAGCTCTATAGTACAACTTCACGTCAGGGATTGTTATGCCGCCTGCCTTGCCTTTGTCCTCTAGATTGCTTTTGATATTCTAGGTCTTTTCTGGTTTCCAGTGCATTTTTTAAATGATTATTTTCTCTACTTCTGTGAGGTATCCTGTTGGAATTTTGATTACAATTGCATTAAGTGTGTCTAACAGTTTTGGAAGTACGGCCATTTCCACCACCTTGATTCTTCCTACCCAAGAACAAGAGATATCTTTCCGCTTTCTGCGATCCTCTTCGATCTCCTTTTTTCAGAGTACTGTACACTGCAGTAGAGGTCTTTTGCTCCCTTTGGTAGATTGATTCCCAGTATTTCATTTTTTTCATTGCTATTGTGAAAGTTGTTGTTTTTCTAATTTCTCTCTCAATGAGTTTGTTATTCGTGTATGGGAAAGTTATTGATTTTTCAGTGCTGACCTTACTTCTTGCTATGCTACTGAACTTGGTTATTAAATCTACAAGTCTTCTGGTGTTGCTTTGGGGGATCTTCTATATAGAATATCGTGTCATCCACAAGTAATATAATTTAACTTCTTCCTTTCTATTCTTATTCCTATTATTTCTTTCTCTTGTCTGATTGTTCTGGTTAATGTTTCCAGAATTATATTGAGTAAGACTGGTAACAATAGACATCCTTATCTTCTTCATAATTTTACAGTGAAAGCTTTCAGTTTTTGTCAGTTTAGCATGTTGTAGACTGTTGGTTTGTTATAGATGGCTTTTATCAGACCGAGATAAAGACTGTCTTTTAATTTTATGAAGAATTTTTATCATGAATGGATATCGGGCTTCATTAAATTACTTATTTGCATTAAGATGATCATGTGATTTTTGTCTTAGGCTCTGTTGATATGATACATTATACTTATTAATTTGCATATTGAACCATCCCTGTGTAACTGAAATGAATCCCACTAGATCATGGTGTATTATCCTCTAGATGTTTTGGTGCATTCTGTTTGCCAGTAATCTTATTGAAGATTTTTACGTCTATGTTCATTAGGGAGATTAGCCTCTAGTTCCCTTTTTCGGTTGAGTCTTTCTCTGGTTTTTGGTATCAGGATAATGCTTATTTCCAGAAATCATTTTGGGAGAACTATTTCTCCTTCTATTTCATCAAAAAGTTGGAAGAGAATTAGCATTAGATCTTCCCTATATTTTTTTGTAGAATTTATAAGTAAAACTATCAGGACCTGAATTTTTCTTTATTGGTAAGTTTTTAATTACATTTTCAGTTTTAATGGTTGAAACTGGGTTATTTAGAATTTTGATATCTTGTTTCAGCTTATGTAACTTATATCTACCTAGAAATCTATCCATTTCTTTTGTGTTTTCATCATTTTTTTTACCCCCCAATGCCAGGTATCAAACTCAGGACTTTGGGCTACTGGGAAGGCACAGTGCTACTGAGTTTAATCTCTGGCTTCTGTGATTTTCATCTTATTAAAGCATAGGTTCTAGAAGCATAGATTAATGACCTGGATTTCCAGAGTTTGTTCTGTTTTTACCCTTTCCATTCCTAATTCTGTGAATTTGCATCTTCCCTTTTTGTGATAAGGTTAACTAAGAGTTTATTGATTTTATTTAATCTTTCAAAGAACCAATTCTTCAATTCATTGATTGCTTGTGTTGTTTTCTTAGTCTCCATTGCATTTATTTTTGCTCTGATCCTTATCATTTCCTCCCTCATATAAGTTCTGGACATAACTTGTTCTTCTTTTTCTAGAAGCTTAGGTTCAACCCAGAATGTTATTTATTTAACCTCGTTTCACTCTATTTTCCTTATGTGAGAATTCACTGCCAGACATTTCCTTCTTAAGACTGCTTTCATTGCATCCTATAGGTTTCAGTGATGTTATATCAGTAATATCATTTAATTATAGATATTGTTTAATTTCTCCTTTAACTTCATCTGTGATTGTTAAGAAGGGTGTTATTTAATATCCACGTTTTTATGAAGTTCTCGTGGGTTTTTTTGCCATCAATTTATGATTGCATTGCACTACGGTCAGATAATGCACATGGGATAATTTAAATTCCTTTGTATTTACCTAAGCACATTCTATGGGCTAGTTTATAATCTGTTACGGAGAAATCCTATGCACAACTGAGAAAAAGGTGCATTCTGATGTTATGAGGTGGAATACTCCGCAATCATCTACTAAGTCCATTTGTTCACAAATTTGGTTCAGTTACAATATTTCTTTCTTGATGTTTTTATCTACTTCTGTGTATTTGTGATAGTGGAGTATCAAGGTCCCCCATTACAATTGTGTTAACGCTAATTAGAGTTTTCATGTCCATTGATACTAGCTTCATGAACTATGTGCACCAATATTTTGGTGCATATATATTTATAATTATTATCTATGTTTCATAAAGTATCCTTTAACAAGTATGTAGTGATAACTTCTTTGTCTCTTTTTATCAGTCTTAGCTTGAAGATAACGTTGTCTGAAAACAGAGTAACTATCCCTATTTTTTGCTGAGTTCCTGTCACATGCAACATAGTTTTCTGTCCTTTAACTTTCAATCTATGAATTTCTTGTTGAATTAAATGCAGTATTTTTTGATACAAGGTCTCCCTTTGTAGTTCAGGCTGGCCCTGAGCTCACTATGTAGCCTCAAACTCACAGCAATCCTCCTGCCTCTACTTCCTGAGTGCTGGGATTACAGACATGAGCCGCTACACCCAGCACTGTGGTAGGTGGTAGTGATTGCTGGTGAGCATGAATCACCATGCCCAGCATTGTTGTATGTGATTTATTACTGGGGATAAACTAGGGGCCTTGTGCTTGCAAGTCAGGTGCTGCTGGCACCACTGAGCTAAATCCCCTTCCCTAAATGCATTTTCTTGTATGCAGCAGTATATTAATGGATATTGTTTCTTGGTCCATTCTGCAAGTCGTTTCTTTTGATTGAAGAATTGACATCATTATACATTGATGGTTATAGCTGATATATATTGAGTTATGCTTGTTATATTGTTTTCCTGGTGTTGAGTTCCTGTCTTTCCTCTCTGTTTAATTGTTTGTCCTGCCTGGTAGCTTCCTTCTACTAGTGTTCTTGGGATTTGGTTTGTTGTTGTTGTTGTTTAGGGGTTTTTTTGTTTGTTTGTTTTTGTTTTTTTTTATTATCTCTTTCTAAAATGCCCCTCAGAACACTCTGGAGAGCTGGTTTGTTGGTTGAGAATTTCTTCGGTTATTCTTTGTCATGGAAATATTTTATTTTTGTGTTGATTTTGAAAAATAGTTTTGTGGGGTATTTATCTGGGTTGAAGAGTTTTTTTGTTTTGTTTTGTTTTGTTTTTGGCAGGGGGTGAAATATTTCACTCCAGGCTCTCCTTACCTCACAGGTTTGGGTTGAGAAATCTGCTGTGATCCTGATGGGCTTTCCTTCATAGATGATTTTTCTTTTTCTTTTCTCTAATAGCTTTAACTATCCTGTGCTTGTACTGAACTTCTGGAATCTTGAGTGTTATGTGCCTCTGTGTGGATTTATTTGGGTCATGGCTATTTGGAGTTCTGTATGTTTCATTTGTTTGTATTAAAATTCTTTTTTCAAGTTTAGGAAGTTTCTGCCATTACTTCTTTGAACAGCTTTTGCATGGTGTTTGCACTGTCTCTCTCATTCTCATTGAATCCAGTTAATCCTATTATTTCATTTGCATCATCTTGCAATTGTTGGATCAATTTTTCATGATGCCTTGCTATTTTTAAGAAAACTTCCTTTTCATGGTCAGTAACCACAGTCTTGTCTTCTAGATCTGAGATTATATCTTCCCCTTGGTTCAAACTATTATGACTACATTCTGAGGAGTTTTTAATCTGAATCTGATTCATGGATTCCATTTATTTCCTGTGTCAGGCATTCATGGATTCCGTCATTGTCCTAAGCGCTATCATTTCCTCTACACACGGAGCACGTCCTTCATTTTAATTGTCCTTTCTTTTTTTACCTGAAGCATTAGTTTCTCTATACCCTTATCTATTGGTTTTTTCACTTCCTAGCCTTTAACTGCCACCATTTTAGTCTGGAACTTTTATGTATGATCATAAAAAATAAAATTATGGAAAAATGTAAATATATAGAATACCTATCTAGAAGAAAATAAACTGATAAGAATAGATACTACACTTTATCTTAGCCAGAAGGTCGACAAGAGATATCAAAAAGGAAATAAAATATTACTTGAAATAAAACTTGACTACAATGTAGAATATAAAGAATTCAATAATGAATTTTTTTGGTACCATGATTATGTCCAGGGCCTTTCATGTGACAGGTAAGTGCTTTACCAAGGAGCTACAGTTTCAGCCAATAAGCATTCTTTTTTTAAGCAAAATTTGTGCAGTGAATTATTGTTTTCTTAGGATAAATTATTAGAAGCAAAGGGCTTTGTGTCAAATTTTGCTGTAGAAATTTAATGCTTTGGATATCTATTGCAAAACTTCTCCCCAGAAGGCTGTGCCAAACATTATCAGCATCTCTGTGCATCAAAGGGTTGCTACTGACTCTTTTTTTTTTCCTTATAAAAAACCATTAGCTCTTTTGTGGCAAAGGCAAACTTGCTTCCAGGATGAATGGAAACAAATGAACAAGAACTCCGTGGTCATGAAGACATTATTCTCGATCAAGTACAATTATTATGAACACTGTTCAGTGGATCCTGACATTGACAATTTGAAGAGACAAAGGATTATTTAGGGAGTGAGGCATTTAGCCAACCTAGAGGATGTATGTGTAGGGGAG